>RJWM01042416.1:0-14005 GCA_004363535.1 Dasyprocta punctata | reverse complement strand
CAGCATGGTGGCACATGCCTATAGTCCCAGCACTCGGGAGGCTGAGGCAGAATGATTATTGTGAGTTCTAGGCCAGATTGAACTGCATAGTGAGACCTTGTCTCAAAAAATAGGGCCAGGGCTTTAGCTCAGTGGCGTAAGTGCCTGCCTGACAGGCGTGAGGTGGTGAGTTCAATCCTTGGTACAAAAAAAAACAAAAACTATTGTAATAGTGTTTCTGTGAATTCTTTTGAGAAGTGTTAAATATTCTTTGTTTTTATTTCATTTTGTTTTTGAGAGAGGGTCTCACTATGTAGCTTAGGCTGGCCTTGAGCTTGCTATGTAGCCCAACCTAGCCTAGAACTCATCGTGATCCTCCTCCTCAGCCTCCCAAGTGCTGGGATTACAGACAAGCACCACCATGTCCCACCCTTCATTTGGTATTATACATACACCACAGTAAAATACTTTTCGGTAAGTGAAAGGCCACACTTTTTTTTTGTTTGTTTGTTTTGGTGGTACAGGAGATTGAACTCACAACCTCACACCTGCTAGGCAGGCACTTCAGTCGCTGAGCCAAACTCCCAGCCGTAGTTTTTTGAGACAGGGTCGCACTATGTAGTTCAGGCCGGCCCTGTGCTCACGTTGTAGCCCAAGCTGGCCTCGAACTCACAACGCTCCTCCTACCTCAGCCTCCCGAGTGCTGGGATTAAAGGCGTGCGCCACCATGCCCGGCAAGGCAGCACTTTTGATACAGGGGATTCTAATTAAACTTTCATAGTTGAGACCAAAAATATAAAGCAGAAATTGCTTCCATAACTTCAAGCCTTGCCTTTAACAGACTAATGAGCACATATTGAAGCATAGATGTTGTTTGGTTTTGAGACAATGAAGGGTTTCTCCAGTGTTTAAACATACTATATTCACATAACTAGTTATATAAATCTAAATATAAAATCAATCTTCAATAGATGACATTCTCTATCTTTGTGAAAAATCAAATGTTACTAGCTAGGTGTAGTGGCACACACCTGTAATCCCAACATTTAGGAGGCTAAGGCAGGAGGATTGCTGTGAGTTTGAGCCAGCCAGGGCTACATAGTGAGTTTAAAGCCAGTCTAAACTGTACAGTGAGACCCTGTCCTACAAAACAAACGAAAGATAATCCCGAACATTACTAGTCGAGTCCAGCTATATCATTTTTTTTTTGACACAGGGTCTAGTTAAGTTTAGGCTGGTCCTGAATTATGTAGACTAGGCTGGGCTCAAATTTGTGGAGATCCTCCTGCATCAGTCTCCTGAGTGCTGAGATTAGAAACATGCACCACTGTGCCTGACTAACATCACCTTTTTTTTTTTTTTTTTTTTTTTTTTGTCTTTTTGAGACAGGGTCTCACTATGCAGTTCAGGCTGGCCTTGAACTCACTTTGTAACCCAGGCTGGCTTTGAACTCACAGTGATTCTTCTGCCTCAGCCTCCCAAGTGCTGGCATTACTGGTGTGAGCCACCACACCTGGCCATAGGACCACTCTTTAAATTCATGGATGTAGCCAGGTGTGGTGGCTCACACCTTTAATTCCAGCACTCAGGAGGCTGAGGTAGGAGGAGCGTTGTGAGTTCGAGGCCGGCTTGGGCTACAACGCGAGCACAAGGCCGACCTGAGCTACATAGTGCAACCCTGCCTCAAAAAACTAGGGCTGAAGGGCCGGGAGTTTGGCTCAGTGCCTTAAGCGCCTGCCCTGGCAGACTCGAGGTTGTGAGTTCAATCCCCGGTGCCGGAAAAAAAAAACCAAAAAAACTAGGGCTGGGAGTTTGACTCAGTGGCTTAAGCGCCTGTCTGGCAGGCGTGAAGTTGTGAGTTCGATCCCCGGTGCCGCAAAAAAAAAAAATAAAAAAAAAATAAACCTGAGCTCTAGTTATAAAATCTGCCCTCCAAGCCCCAACCACTGGGGTAGTGAGGGCCTCTCACTAGGCTGTGACCTTGGACAGGGCCCCTTCAAAATTGGTTTCTCAGAAAAAAGAAGGGGTAGATTTTCTATTTGCAGACAAAGTGAATTTCAAACCAATACTGATTAAGAGAGATAAAAAAAGTTACTATATCCTCCTAAAGGGAATAATCCAAGAGGAAGAGGTTAACAATCAAAAATATATATGCAACAAATACCAGTGCATGCAACTATATAGAACAATTACTAACACATGAAAAATCAAATAAGCCCTAATACAATTTTTTTTGTTTTGTTTTGTTTTTTGTTTGTTTGTTTTTTTGCGGTACCAGGGATCAAACTCACAACCTCACACCTGCCAGGCAGGCGCTTAAGCTGCTGAGCCAAACTCCAGCCCTAGTTTTTTGAGACAGGGTCCCACTATGTAGCTCAGACCAGCCTTGTGCTCTCATTATAGCCCAAACCGGCCTCGAACTCGTAATGCTCCTCCTACCTCAGCCTCCCAAATGCTGAACTTAAAGGTGTGCACCACCACGCCCGACCCTAATGCAATTGTATTGGGAGACCTCAATACCCTACTGTCACAAAAATACAGATCATCTAGACAAAAAATCAATAATGAGCCAGGAATTTAGCTCTGTGGTGTAAGCGTCTGCCTGGCAGGCACAAGTTGTAAGTTTGATCCCCTATACCAAAAAAAAAAAAAAAATGTTTTTTTAAGTCAATAATGAAAGCCGGGGATTTAGCTCAGTGGCGTAAGTGCCTGCCTGGCGGGCATGAGGTTATGAGTTCAATCCCTGGTCCAAAAAAAATCAATAATGAAATATGAGAACTAAACCAAACTTTTGAACAAATGGGCTTAGTAGATGTCTACAGAGTTCCACCCCATGATATCAGAATACACGTTCTTCTCAGTTGCACATGGGTGTTCTCCAAAATGGACCATATACTGGCTCATAGAATATGCTTAAGTAAATGCAAAGGAATTGAAGTTATTCCACGCATACTATCAGACTGCAGTGCAATGAAATTGGAAATCCATGGCAAAAGAAACCACAACAGCCGGGCGTGGTGGCGCACGCCTTTAATCCCAGCACTCAGGAGGCTGAGGTAGGTGCAGTGTTGTGAGTTCGAGACCGGCTTGGGCTACAACGTGAGCGCAAGGCCGGCCTGAGCTACATAGTGCAACCCTGCATCAAAAAAAAAAAAAAAAACTAGGGCTGGGAGTCTGGCTCAGCAGCTTAAGTGCCTGTCTGGCAGGCGTGAGGCTGTGAGTTCGATCCCCGGTGCTGCAAAAAAAAAAAAAAAAAAAAAAAAAAAAAAAAAAAAAAAAAAAAAGAAACCACAAGAACTTCATAAACACATGGAAATTAAATAGCACCCTACTGAACAACTAATGAAATAAAAGAAGAAATCAGACAGTTTTTACACTTGAATGACAATGACAATACAATATACCAGAACATATGGGACATGATGAAAGCACTCTTAAGAGGGAAATTTATAGCAGTAAATACTCGTATCAGGAAAACAGAGCAAGTGGATATAAGCAACTTTTTTTTTTTTTTTTTGCGGCACCGGGGATCGAACTCACAGCCTCGCGCCTGCCAGAGCAGGTGCTTAAGCCACTGAGCCAAACTCCCGGCCCTGGTTTTTTTGAGGCAGGGTCGCACTATGTAGCTCAGGTCGGCTTGCGCCGTGTTGTAGCCCAAGCCAGCCTCGAACTCACAACGCTCCGCCTACCTCAGCCTCCCGAGTGCTGGGATTAAAGGCGTGCGCCACCACGCCCGGCGGATATAAATAACTTAATGTTGAACCTCAAACTTCTAGAAGAGCAGGCTAAACCAAAAGCTTGTATGAGGGAGGAAATTATAAAGATCAGAGCAGAAATTAACACACTGGAGACTAAAAAACAATACAAAGAATCAGTGAATTGAAGAGTTGGTTCTTCGAAAGATTAAATAAAATTGACAAACCCTTATCCAACCTTATCCAAAAAAGGAAATAAAAGACAAATCTATGCAATTAAGAGTAAAAAGGGTGAGGCCAGGGGTTTAGCTCAGCAGCTCAAGTGCTTGCCTGGCAAGCATGAGGTCATGAGTTTAATCCCTGATACAAAAAAAAAAAAAAAGAATAAAAGAATAAAAAGGGTGAAATTACAACAAACCTTGCAAAAATCCAGAAGATCATCTATACTTACTTTGAAAACTTGTATTCTAATAAGATGGAAAATACA
Source organism: Dasyprocta punctata (assembly GCA_004363535.1). Taxonomy (NCBI): domain Eukaryota; kingdom Metazoa; phylum Chordata; class Mammalia; order Rodentia; family Dasyproctidae; genus Dasyprocta; species Dasyprocta punctata. The sequence continues at coordinate 9,844 of RJWM01042416.1, read as the reverse complement.
GAAGAAATGGACAGTTTCTTAGATACAATGAATTATGAAAGCTGAATCAGTGTTATAAAAATCCTAAATAAACCAGTATCAGTGAATGAAATCAAAGATGTAATTAAAAACCTATCAACAAAGAAAAGCCCAGGCCCCAATGGATTTACTGCTGAATTCCACAAGAAATTTAGAGAATAACACCACTACTTCTCAAGTTCTTTAATTGAAAGGGAAGCAATACTCCCAAATTCATTCCTGGAAGCAAGCATTACCCTGATACCAGAACCAGAGAAGGACCCAACTAAGAAAGGGAATTACAGGCCAATCTACCTAATGAACATAGATGCAAAAATCCTTAATAGGATACTGGCACGGCTGGGGATTTAGGTCAGCTGCCCAAGCACCTGCCTAACAAGTGCAAGGTCATGAGTTTGATCCCCAGAGCTACAAAAAAAGGTACTAGCCGGGCATGGTGGCTCACACCTTTAATCCCAGTGCTCAGGAGGCTGAGGCAGGAGGATCATTGTGAGTTCAATACTGGCCTGGGCTACAAAGTGAGTTCAAGTCCAGCCTGAACTGCATAGTGAGACACTGTCTCAAAAAATAGGGCCAGGGATTTAGCTCAGTGGTGTAAGCACCTGCCTGGCAGGCATGAGGTTGTGAGTTTGATCCCTGGTACCAAAAAATAAATACATAAAATAAAATAAAATAATAAATTAAAAATTAAAAATTAAAAAAAAAGGTACTGGCAAAGAGAATGTAGCAAATCGTCAAGAAGATTGTACACCATGATCAAGTGAGACTCATCCCAGGGATGCAGGGATGGCTCAACATATGTAAATCCATAAATGTAATACATCATATCAATAGAACCAAGGACAAAAAACATGATCATCTCAACAGATGCAGCAAAAGCTTTTGACAAAATCCAGCACCCACTCATGATAAAAACCCTAGAGAAAAAAAAGGAGAGAGAGGAAAAAAAAAACCTAGAGAAAACTGAACTAGATAGTCTTTATCTCAATCTGATAAAAGCTATCTCTGACAAACCAACAGCCAACATCATACTAAATGGACAAAAACTGAAAACTATCTGTCTAAAGTCAGGAACAAGATGAGGATGTTCCCCGTCACCTCTTTCATTCAACATAGTCCTGGAAACTTTAGCTGGAGCAATTAGACAGAGAAAGAAATAAAGATAGAAAGGAAGAAGTTAAACTATCGCTATTTGCAGATGGCACGAACCCATTCACTGGAAGAAAGGTAGCCTCTTTAATAAATGGTGCTGGAAAAACTGGCTCTACACAGGCCAAAGATTAAATCTGGACCCATAATTTTCACCATGCACTAAGCTAAAATTGGAATGGATCAAAAATCTTAATATTAAAACAGGAACATTAAATCTGCTGGAAGATAGAGTAGGTAAAACTCTTGAAGACATTGGTGTAGGCAAAGACTTTATGAACAAAACCCCAATTGCATAGGAACTATCACAAAAAATCAATAACTGGGATCTCACCCTACTGAAAAACTTTTGCACAGCAACAGAAGCCACCAAGAGAATGAAGAGACAATCCAGAATGTGGGAGACAATGTTTGCCGGCTGTACCTCAGACAAAGCATTACTATTGAGAACATATAAAGAACTAAAAATATCAGTCCTCCCAGATTTAAAGACCCAAATGAAAAATGGGCATCTGAGATGATTACACACTTCTCAGATGAAGAACTACAAACAGCAAATAAATATGTGAAAAAATGTTTAACCAGCTGGGCATGATGGCACGCTCCTGTAATCCCAGCACTTGGGTGACTGAGGTAGGAGGATTGTTGCAAGTTTGAGACCAGCCTAGGCTACAAAGTGAGCCCAAGGCAAGCCTGAACTGCATAGCAAGACCCAGTCTCAAAAAGACAAAAAAAAAAACCAATATGAGCGCAAGGCTGGCCTGAGCTACATAGTGCGACCCTGCCTCGAAAAACTAGGGCCGAGAGTTTGGCTCAGTGGCTTAAGAAAAAAGAAATAAGAAAAAGAAAAAGAAAAAATGTTCAACATCACTGTTTATTTGAGAGATGCAAATTAAAACAACACTGAGAGTCCACCTCACCCTGGAAAGAATGGCTATTTATCAAGAAATCAAGCAATAACAACTGCTGGAGAGGCTGTGGGGAAAAAGGAACCTTTCTCCACTGCATTGGTGGGAATGCAGACTGGTGCAACTTCTGTGGAAATCAGCATAGAAATTCCTCAAAAAACTAGGACCAGAGGTGCCATATGACCCAGCTATTCCCCTTCTGTGTATCTTCCTAAAAGAATTAAAAACATGCCACAGTGATATATGTGCACCCACATTTATAGAAGCACACTTTGTAATAGCTGGAGCTTGGAAGCAACCTAAATGCCCATGGACTGTGGAATGGATAAGAAAGATGTGGTATTTTTATACAATAGAGTGCTACTCAGCCATAAGGAAGGATAAACTGGAGCCTTTTATAGGTAAATGGATGCAACTTGAGTCCATACTCAGAAGTGAAATAAATCAGACACGCATGTGTAAACATCGTATTGTCTCACTAGTGTGAGAAACTGAAAGAAACAACATATGTATATCTATATATGTATAAGAAAATAGGTAAAATAGCTATACTATTGATTTCTCTGAGTTAATCGAAGAGAAAGAGCCAGGCATGATGGCGCACGCCTTTAATCCCAGCACTTGGGAGGCTGAGGTAAGAGAAGCGTTGTAAGTTCGAGGCTGGCTTGGGCTGCAACATGAGCACGAGGCCGGCCTGAGCTACATAGTGTGACCCTGCCTCAAAAAACTAGGGCTGGGAGTTTGGCTCAGTGGCTTAAGTGCCTGCCTGGCAGGCGTGAGGTTGTGAGTTTTATCCCCGGTGCCACACACACACACACAAACACACACACAAAATAATAATTGAAGAGAAAGATTTGTGCTGGTATTGTTTAGACAGTTGAATGCAGATGTCCTGTGCTCTGGGTGAATGATTTGGGGATGACAATGCACAACGTATAGTACCATTGTTGTCCCCTGATTGACTTGTTTTGAAATTTTGTTTTCTTTTTTTGTTATTCTTCTTTGAAATTAACTAGATTTGGGGTGGGGGAAGAAATATAATGGATTTGAAAAACAAAAAACAAAATTGCTTTCCCTGCTCCGCTCCAGCCAAAGGCATCCCTAGCAGGTGAATCACAGGACGGGACCGCTCTGCCCTCCACTAGGGGGCGCCCACCACCAACTAGGGGCTGCGAGTTCAGATTCTAGCGGACCCAGCTGGGGACGAACTTCTTGGTCCTGAGGAGAAGGAATTGAGGCGCAGACTGGAGTCTAAGGAAGGAGGGGTCTAGGGTCCAAGTTGCTGCGTTCATGGGAAGGAGGAGTCTGGGGGCCCGGACCCGGGTCCTCCGGGGCGCGGCGAGGGGTCTGAGAAAGGGAGGAGGAGTCTGACAATGGCACCCGGATTGGTTGGAAGCCGCGCTGGCCGGGGCAGTGGTTTGGTTTGGCCGGCGTCCGTGGGAAACAAGTGGACAGAGCAGGGATTGTTCCCGCAGGGTCTCCCCCTCCTGGGGCCTGGCAACCTCCGCTCTTCCCAGGCCCTGGGGACTTTGGGGGCATTGCCCGCCGCCCCTCCGGGCTCCTGTTCTCTGCTGGGTCACAGCTGCCTGGCCTCAGGACTGGGAAAGTTGCCCCAAGAGTGTTGAAAGCCTGGCTAGAGTTAATGCCAAGCAGATCAGGAGGAGTCCAGGCCGTGTTCCCCAGACACGGCGGCCCCACCCATGGGCCCACGCGGGCCTGGAGGACCCTGTGCTGGCTCAGCCCCGCGGACCCTGCACCCACGGGCCCAGCACCGTCCTCCCTCGGGCCAAGAGGCCTCTGTTTATTTGTGCATCCGGGGCTTTTCTTTTCTTTTCTTTTCTTTTTTCCAGTACAGAATTGAACCCATGGGTGCTCTACAACTCAATTACACCCCCTATTTATCTATTTATTGTTTGTGGTTTGTTTTGTTATGTTAGATAACTCTTACTGTGTAGTCCAATCTGGCCATGAACTTGTGATCCTCCTGCCTCAGCCTCCCTAGTAACTGGAATTGAAGCAGGAATGGCCCTGTCCTTTGTTTTGTTTTTTGTTGTTGTTGTTGTTGTTGTTGGTTTTTTGTTGGAGATAGGGTCCCTATGTAGTGCAGGCTGACCTTGAATTCTCAGTGATCTCCTGCCTCGGCCTCCCGAGTACTAGGATTACAGGCGTGTGCCACCACAACTGACCCATTCCTATGCTTTTTACCTGCTGTTCCCCACTGCTAGATACCCTCTTCCGCTGGCTAACCACCCCACCTGCCCAGGGGTCCCGTGAGCACCTTTCCACTCTCACACCCCCTGGCAGCAGAGCATTCCCTGTGACCAGACCCAGCCTCCTCATCTGGGCATCTCGGGACTCATCCTGGGCCCCAATATTAGCTGTTGAGGGTGTTCACACCCCAGGCCTGGGCCTTTCCCCCTTGCTCCTGCTCATGGCCTCCATGGTCTGAAAGGCCCGCCAGCTGTCTTCCTGCTCCCTGAGGCCCAGGCTTTCCCTGTGGCCTCCCAGTGAAGCATTCTTACTCCTGCACGTAAGGGGAGAAGAGGTGACAAACCTTCTACAGAGCCAGGGTCACTAAAACGGTTCAGGAGGGAGGCCAGGTGAGGTCAGGTCCCTTTTCCCTGCTGTGTCCCCAGACCTTGGTAGGACACAATGAATGCGTGTGAGGTGAAAGGTCGGAATTGTCAAGGAGCCCAGGCTTTAGCCTCTGTCCTTGTAGATCCCTGAACCCTGGGCGCTAACTTCCTAAGCATGACAGCGACTTGTAGGTGTCAGCATTCTCCCCATCACAGGACTGTGTCGGAAAACTCGAAGATGACACATTTTGGGTGTCAACCCAAAAGCTAGGGTAGAACTCAGTAGTACAGCACTGGCCTAGCCTGTGGCAAGCCCTGAGTTCCATAACCAGCACCCTAAAAATAAATAAACACAGAAAAAATGTCACCCCAGGGACTGCATGCTTCCAAAGGCCACTGCAGATGACCTGTGTCCGAGATCTGTCATCCTACAGAGGAGAAAACTAGACCTTAGTGCAGAGAGGTGACACCTTGTACCTCTGGTTATTTATTGTCAATCTTTACCACCTCTCCTTGTTTCCCGAGAAGCAGGCTTTCCAGTCAGGGGTCCCCACACCCAATAGATGCTCATTAAAATGTTGGTTGGACTGAAAAAATCCCCCCTCTCTGGGTTGGTCCCTGAGACCTCAGAAAAGCAGCCACATCAATGAGAACAAAGGACAGCTTATGTTTTTATTTATTTATTCATTGTTCATTCATTGATAAGATCCAGGCTAGAGCTGCAGGCAGGAAGGTGAGGCGTGCTGGGTGGTAGTCCCCACCTTGGACAATCAGGGGACTCTCTGGGGTTGCTGGGGCCTGGGTGCCCCCCTCGCAGGGCTGTCATTCTTCTCCCTGAAGTATTGTCATGATTTGGTCGGTGAAGATGCCTGTGTAAGTGCTGATGGCTGCCGTGCCTTGGCTGTACATTTCCCTGGAGAGAAAGGACAGAGGGGGTGCAGAGGAGACGCTTGGGCCTGGGCTCCGAGGCCCAGACGAAGCAGGTCTGGCAGAGGCACAGGCCTACCTGATCTTCTCGTCCATGGTGGGCAGGTACGTCTTCTCATACAGGTCCTGGGCAGCCGCCTTGGCACTGTCCCAGTAGTTGGAGAGGGTCTCCTGCACCTGGGCCAGCAGGGCTGGGCTGGCGGGCTCATCTTGCTGGGTCAGATGGGCACCCTGGACCTCTGCAGAACAGGCGTAAGGGGTGGTGTCAGAGAGCAGATGGGGCTGCGGGGTGGGAATGCAGGCGTGGAAAGGGAGGAGGCCCAGAGGCAGGGTCAGAAGGCCTTGCTGGGAAGGCACTTGCAGCCCGTCGTCCCCTCCTCGGTGACCCTGCTCACCGCATCCCAGCAGCAGCAGCAGCAGCAGGAGACACAGGGGCAGGAGGAACCGGGTATCCATGGTGCCGCAGACCTGCGACGCAGAGGAGGTTGTGAGGCGGGGTTCCTGGGGGCACCTGCTGCTGGGTCCCGCCCCTCACATGTAGGGGCTGAGATCTGTTCTGGCTCCCTCTCCCGCCTGACCTAAGTCTTTCTTGCACCACATGGAATGAGATGCCTTCCTTGGGCTTCCAGTTCTAACATTCTACCATTCTATTCCTAATTTTGACAATTTGTACCCTAATTTTTTGGAGGAGGATACAGGGAATTGAGTCCAGGGGTGTTCTGCCACTGAGCTACATCCCTGGCTCGTTTTATTTTATTTATTTTTATTTGGCCTTTTTCTTACTTTCTTTCTTTCTTTTTTTAATACTAAGGATCGAACTCACAACCTCACATTTGCCAGGCAGGCGCTTATGCCACTGAGCTAAATCCCCAGCCCTTTGTTTGACTTTTTGAGACAGGGTCTCACTATGTGGTCTGGGCTGGCCTTGAATTCAATGTGTAGCCCAGGCTGGTTTTAAATTCATGGTGATCCTCCTGCCACAATCTCTGAAGTGCTAGGATTGTGGAGATGTGCTACCACACCCAGCCCTATTCTTTTTAAATTTCAAGAGCATGTCCTGCTCAGTTGTCCAGGCTGGGCTCAAACAAGGTATCCTCCTGCCTCAGCCTTCTGAGAAGCTGAGATTACAGGTATGTTCCACCAAAATCTGTTTGTTCTTTTTTTTGAGACAGGGTCTTATTATGTAACCCAGGCTGGCCTCGAACTTGTGGTGATTCTCCTGCTTCAGCCTCCCGAGTACTAGGATTACAGGTCCATACCACCACACCTAGCTCCAGCATCTAAATTCTAACATCCTCTCATTCACGCATTTACTCAAGAGGGCTGTTCTGTGGACCTCACAGCCTGAGCCCAGCAGGGAGCACGAGAAGGCGCCACCCTGCGCTGACCAGAGCCGCGGCCAAAGCCAAGGCTCCTGACCCCAAGTTCCCAGTGTCTCCTGTGGCCTGCACTGCCCTGCTCTCTTACATCCTTACCGCCCATGAATCATCCCCAGCCTCAACCCCCAACTGGTCCGTCTCTTACCAAACTCAGGCTCAGGCAGGCGTCCTCTGCGGCTCCGGTGCACGCAGGCTTTATAGCGCCGGACCCACCTCCCGCCACGCGGCCACCACTCTCCTCGGCCAAAGTCCTGGCCAACAGAGCTGCTGGCTGGGGCAGGGGAGGGGAGGAGGGGCAGGAAGGACAGTGATGTCCCCCTCCAGGCCAAGCCTCTGGGAACCTCCATTTGAGAGAGTTCACCCCTGAAAGGGGCAGTGTTGGGGACAGGAGAGGAATGAGGGCTCCAGGCACCCACCAGGAGTGGGGTCTGGGGTCTCCATCTGCTGGGAATCAGGACAATGAGGGAGGGGACACCCTGGGGACCTGTTAGCCCTACCAGCTCTTCAACCTTCCCATTCTCTCTCTCTCTTTTTTTTTTTTTTTTGTCTTTTTGAGACAGGGTCTCACTGTGCAGTTCAGGCTGGCCTTGAGCTCACTTTGTAGCCCAGGCTGGTCTTGAATTTGCAAGGATTCCCCTGCCTCAGCCTCCTGAGTGCTGGGATTATAGGCGTGAGCCACCACACCCAGCCAGGCTTACCACTTCCATGCTGAAATGCTTTAAAGTTTGCTGCCCTTACAAGTTCACAGTGTGTGCGTGTGCAGATGTGTCTGTGTGTGCATGCGTGCGTGCGTGTGTGTGTGTGTGTCTGTGTGTGTGTGAGATCTCTTGATTCTGCTCCCAAAACCCCTGGTGTCCCTCCCTGGCCAAGTGTCACCTCTCCCACTCCTGAATCCCAGGTGTGAGTGAGGAGGGGACGCAGCAGCGGGACGCAGACTGGCACAGACAGGAAACCTTTATTGTGGGCAGGGGCAGCAGGAGTACACTAGCCCCGGGCCGGGTCCCCGCAGAGGAGCTGGGGGCACAGGCTGAGGGTCTTGTTCAGGAGGCTGTCCTTGGAGTGGACGAGCCAGGCTTGCGTGCGGGGACCCAGGTCTTTCAAGTGGTCCTCATAGTAGGTCTGCACAAAGCCTTGGAAGGCCCCAGGGCTCCTGTGGGAGAAGGGATGGGACAGTTGAGACCCCAGCTACCCCAGCCACGCCAGGGGCTCCTGCCTCATTTATATCTACGTGCTGTAACCTGGGGGTCCAGGCCCGGCCTCCTCCCTCGGACCTGGGGGTACCTGCCACGGGCCCTCCCATCGCCCCCCACACCCCCGCCACAGCGCCTGCTCACCAGAACGACTGCCACCGCTCCCTGGTCCTGGTCACCAGGGGCTCCATCAACTCCCTCAGCCTGCTCAGCCCCCAGCCGCTCGCCTCAGGGTCTGTCTTGGGGCTCAGGTCTTCTGCAGATGCGGGTGCTGCGTGGGGCCAGACAGCGGCTGAGCCAGGAGCTCAGACCCCGGCCCCTCCCTCCCAGTCACTCCGGCGGCCCCGTGGCAGCCCTCGCCTGTCCTCTGAGGCCTGCCTTCCTCCGTCACCCCCCGACCACTCACCTCCTTCCACCAGTGGACCTGTCCTTCCCTCTCCCCTGTCCCTTCCCCACTCCGGTCCTGTGTGGCTCTCTCCCTCAGTGTGGCGTACCCCTCCCCACCCGACACTCCCTCTGATTCTCCTGCCTCAGCTTCCCAGAGTCCTGGGTTGTAGGCATGTACTGCCACCCTGGCCCGTGTTAACATTTTAAATGCACGTGCAACCGGGTTTGTTGACACATGTCTGTAATCCGACCATTCTGGAGGTTGAGGCAGGAGGATCGCTGTGAGTTTGAGACCAGTCCGGGTACCATAGTAAATTCAAGACCAACTGGAACTACATAGCGAGACTTTGTCTCAAAAATAAAATAAAATATGCAGGGCGTGGTGGTGCATGCCTTTAATCCCAGCACTTGGGAGGCTGAGGCAAGAGGGTCATTGTGAGCTTGAGACCAGCCTGGGCTACAAAGTGAGTTCAAGCCCAGCCTGAACTGCGTAGTGAGACCCTGTCTCAAAAAATAGGGCTGGGGATTTAGCTCAGTGGTGTAAGTGCCTGCCTGGCAGGTGTGAGGTTGTGAATTTGATCCCTGGTACAAAAAAATAGATAAATAAATACATAAAAAATAAAATAAACTAACAAGTAAATAAAAATAAATGCATATACAAAGCACAGACCTTCATGCCCACCAGGACACACTGACAGACCCCTCACACTCACACCGCGCCTACACATGGCCGTGGGGAGGCGTGCGCACAAATACACACATGCACTTCTGCTTGCACACGCACGCACGCATGTGATCACTGTCCTCTGTGCCAACCCCACGTTTATACTTCACACTCAGCGCCTGACACGCGCACGCACACACATACACCCCGCCGGGCACATGTGCTCCTACCCACCTCGCCTGTCACCAGACCCACATGACACACGGCCACCCCCATCCTCACCTGCAGCGCAGGTCAGGGCCAGGACGCAGAGGCAGAGGGTGGGCAGGGCCTGGAGCCACCGTCTTGGGAGCCACATTTCTGGGGGCTGCGTCCGTGTGTCCCGCTGCACTTGGCACTCCAGGCCTTGGGAGGGAGAAGCTGCACAGAGCTGAGCCCTCCCCCGGTCGCCACCCACGCCCTTGCCAGGGACTTTAGAAAGAAGGGCACAGGCAGCGGGGACACGCAGAGATCACACCACCCTGCTGGCCTCCCTCCTCCCCACCCTCCCCGCCCCTGGCCTAACAGATGACAGAGGCCGTGCAGCCTCCTGCGCCCAACCAGTTTCCAATCCAAGCCCCACCTCCCCAGATAGCCCCTTTTCTGT
>RJWM01042415.1:0-14389 GCA_004363535.1 Dasyprocta punctata | reverse complement strand
GGAAGGAATTAGCCACCCAATATAGCAGTGCCAAAAACTTCAAATTAAAAATGTGTTATTTGAGCTAGGAGTATAGCTCAGTAGTCACATATGTGCTTTGCACATATAAGGCTTTGGGGTCAATCTCCAATATACACAAACACCCACATACGTACATATATAAAATTCCTCTGCACTGACATTCCTTCCAGCTGATGAAACTCCAAGAGATTTTAGTGGATTAAAGCTGCATTTGCCTGAAGAAGGTAGAGAAGTTACTGGTCAGTTCAAAAATAATTATGCACGCAAAATGAAAAGAAAACACACACTACACTGCTGTATTTCCACCAAGTTTGTGGTCTATGAATGCATTGAATGGATTCGCACATGCTCGGCACAGTAGAGAAGCATGACACACAAGATGGGAAAGTGTAATAGGGAATACTCATGTCGTTGTATATCAAATCATAGAATTTCAAAAACAAAGCAGCAAGTAAAACTGAAAGTGAACATATTCACCAAGGAAAGCTATGCTCTTAAAAGAAAAAGATTCATCTAACACCACCCTTCAAGCTATAGTTAATGGTGCTGAAAGTCAGCCAGTTCCTATGGGTTACTCCCTACAATTGCTGTTAGATACTCCTGTAAAATGCCTTTTTCACATGCTGAATTTTCTTTTTTGTTTCTTTGTGGTTTTTTCTCTTTTAACTTTTCCCCAACATTTTAAGTATGAGCATTATTTTTTACTATTTTCTGTGTTCTGCATTTCTTCTCATCATTTGCAATATCAGACATACAAATTGGATAGGGACTTAGAAACTTCTAATACATTAATAATTTTTTTTGTAAATTTGACTCTGTAAAGGCACATTTTCACAACGTTGACTTTCTGTAAACATTTTGAATGTAAATGAAAACACTGAAATTTTCCCAATAAAAAAGAAATGTCCTCTTTGTATATCTGTATTTGTGAAAAAAAAAATCCTCTAGATCTCAGTTCATTGAACAACTGCATATGCAGTAATGACTAATTCTGAGCTGGTGTTTGATCCACCTCATCAAAAGACCTAGGTTATCTGTCATGGAATTTCAGATGGCAGCAGTTCTAATGTTGGGTACACACAATTACCATCCATAGTGATATGATTTCCTGTTTATCTATTTCTTTATGAATATGCTCTGTCTTCCCATAACTGTTTTACTCATGAGACTGTCAATATACCTCAGTGTTTGTGCTTGCAAAATTATGCATGTTCAAAAACGATAGACCAATCTCCTTAATGAACATTGATGCAAAAATTATCAGTAAGATACTAGCAAACAGAATGCAGCAAATCATCAAGATGATTATACACCATGACCAAGTAGGGTTCAACCCAGGAAGGCAGAGGTGGCTCAACATACACAAATCAATAAATGTAATACACAACATCAACAGAGTCAAAGATCAAAATCACATGATCATTTCAATACATGCAGAAAAAGCTTTTGATGAAGCCCAACACTCGTTCATGATAAAAACCTTACAGAAAATCAGAACAGATGGTCTCTACCTAAATCTGATAAAAGAAAAGGCATTTATGGTGAAAAAAAAATGGCCAGAATCACACTAAATGGACAAAAACTAAAAGTTTTCACTCTAAAATCAGGAACAACACAAGAACTGATTTCCACTATCACCATTCCTATTCAATATAGTGTTGAAAAAGTTTAGCCAGAGCAATTAAATAAGTGAGAGAAATAAAAGGAATAAGAATAGGAAAGGAAAAAGTTAACTTATCATTATTTGAAGATGACACGATACTCTACATAGAAGATCTGAAAAACTCCATCAAAAACACTATTAGAGTTAACAAGGAAACTCAGCCACGTAACTGTATACAAAGTCAACACTCAAAAATCAATAGCATTTCTGCACACAAAAATAACAAACTCAATGAGAGAGAAATTATAGAAATAACACTTTTCACAATAGCATCCAAAAAAATGTAATACTTAGGAATCAACCTAACAAAGGAAGTAAAAGATCTATACATTGAAAATTACATTACTGCTAAAAAGAAATCAAAGAGGATTTCAGAAAATGAAAAGACATTACCTGTTCAGGGATAGGAAGAGCCAACATGATGAAAGGAACATTCTCCCAAAATCGCTATACAGATTTAATGAAATTCCAATCAAAATACCATTAGCATACCTTACAGATCTGGAGAAATCATTCCTAAAATTCATATGGAACCAGCAGAGACTTAGAATAGCAAATGTAATCCTGGGCAAAAAAGGCAAGGCAGGAGGCATCACAATCCCTGACTTGAAATTATACTGCAAAGTTACTGCGATAAAATCATCATGGTACTGGAAAAAAAAACAGACATAAGGATCAGTAAAATAGATTAGACGATACGGGCACAACCACAAAGACAGTCAGCCACCTCATCTTCAACAAAGGGGCCAAGCATGTTTACTGGAAGAAAGATAGCCTCTTTAATAAATGGTGCTGAAAAAAAATGGCTTTCCACATGCTGAAGACTAAAACTAGACCCATGTCTATCACCATGCACTAAACTGAAGTCAAAGTTAGTCAAAGATCTAAATATTAAAACAGAAACACTAAATCTACTGGAAGACAAGGTAGGTAGAAATCTTGAAGACATAGGGGTAAGCAAAAAGTTAACACACAAAATGCAAACCACTGGGAAGTACTTCAAAGAATCAACAATTGGGATCTCATCTTATTAAAAAGTCTTTGCATTTCAAAAGAAACCACCAACAGAGTGAAAAGAAAACCCACAGAATGGGAAAAAAATTTTAGCCAACTGTCAATCAAACAGAAGACTTATATCTAGAACTTATACAGAATTGAAACACAACACAGTAAAATTGGAAATGAATGACAAAAAAAACAAGAACCCCATAAACACATGGAAATTAAATAATACTCTCCTAAACAACCAATGGGTCATAGAAGAAGTTAAAGAAGAAATTAAACAATATCTACAATCAAGTGAAAATGCAAATACAGATTACCAGAACCTGTGGGACACAATGAAAGCAGTCCTCAGAGGGAAATTTATAGCACTAAACTCCCACATCAGAAAAATGGAAAGAACACACATAAACAGCCTAATACCCCACATCAAACTTCTAGAAAAAGAAGAGCAAGTCAAGCCCTGCATTTCCCTTTGAATCTGTTTCATGCATTCTGTTTCTGTCTTACATTGTTTATTCAAAGTTTCCATCATTTTCTTAAATTCTATTTTTTATCTTGCTCTTCTTTAGACACACACAACATTTCTTTAATAATGATTCTCACTTCATTTTTTACTGAGAGAGTATTTCTGATTTGAGTTTCTCTATAGTGTCATCGAGCTGTTTCTTTACTGCATTTTCTATCATTTCAGAAAGTTCAGTTGTGTAACTCCCACTATCTTCCATTTCAGTGTCTTTTGGGTTTGTTCTCAGTGGGCTGGGAGTTGAGACTGCCTCTTGGTCTTCCGTTTTGTCATTTTCTTCTAGAACCTGTGTGGCTCTGTGTCCTGCAAGGCTGACTGAGTGTTCCCCAGGAGGGTTGTGCTGAGTCACAGGACCCGGTAGAGCTGGGTCTTGTGCCCAGCTAGTGAGGGCACACTACCAGAGTCTGCAGGTGGAGCCTCTACCTTACTGGGTGGGGGCCAAGGCCTCCCGGTCCTAGGCAGCTAGGTAGAGCATACCCCAGAGTGTGGCGCCACCCAGACCCTGAGTCTGGCTGCACGGGTTCAGAGCCTCTGGTGTGCCAGGCAAGCCTGGGTGAGTCCCAGGCCTATAATGCCAGGGCCTTGCTCCTGGTTGGGTGGGCCTGCAACTTCTAGGACCCAGCGCACAGGCCACTCCACTGAATAATGGAGCTCACGCACGCTCTGTGCTCTGGTGGGGAGAGCCCAAGCTCTCCAAGGCCCTATAGCTATGCTGGTCAGTCCCTGATGAGCAGCTCTGGGGTTCTGGGCTAGGATAGGCTCAGTACCTCTGTGTCCTGTGAGGCTGGCCGGGCGTTCCCCTGGTGGGTTGCACTGAGTTGCGGGACTGGGTAGAGTTGGATCCTGTGTGCAGCTAGGGAGGGTGCCCTCCTGGAGCATGCAGGTGGAGCCTCTGCCTTACTGGGTGGGGGCCAAGGCCTCCCAATCCCAGGCAGCTAGGCAGAGCATACTGTGGCGCCACCCAGACCCTGAGTCTGGCTGCAAGGAGTTCAGAGCCACTGGTGTGCCAGGCAACCCTGGGCGAGGCCCAGGCCTACAATAATGGGGCCTTGCTCCTGGCTGGGTGGGCCTGCGACCTCTAGGACCAAGCAAGTCACATCCAAAGCCCAAAGAAGGGAGGAAATTATCAAGATTAGAGCAGAAATTAATGCAATTGAAACTAAGAAAACAATACAAAGAATTAATGAACCAAAGAGTTGGTTCTTTGAAAGAAAAAATAAAATTGATAAACCCCTAGCCAACCTTATCAAAAAGAGGAAAGGAAAAACTCAGATTCATGCAATCAGAAATGAAAAGGGTAAAATCATTACAGACCCTGTGGAAATACAGAAGATCATCAACACCTACTTTGAAAACCTTTACTCACATAGATTCGACAACACAGAAGAAATGGACAGATTCCTAGAAATCTATGAATTACCAAAGCTGAATCAAGAAGATGTAAAACTGTTGAATAACCCAATTTCAGCTAATGAAATAGAAAATGTAATGAGGACCCTACCAACAAAGAAAAGCCCGGACCCTGACAGATTCACCACTGAATTCTACAAGAAATTTAGGGAAGACTTAATGCCAGCACTCCTCACACTCTTCAATGAAATTGAAAGGGAAGCAAGTCTCCCTAACTCATTCTTGGAAACAAGTATTACCCTAATACCAAAACCAGAGAAAGACCCAACCAAAAAAGAAACTTACAGGCCAATCTCCCTAATGAACATAGACGCAAAAATCCTCAATAAAATTCTGGCAAAGAGAATACAGCAAGTTATCAGAAAGATTACACACCACGATCAAGTGGGATTCATCCCAGGAATGCAGGGATGGTTCAACATACGCAAATCAATACATGTAATACACCATACCAACAGGGCCAAGGACAAGAACCACATGATCATCTCAATAGATGCAGAAAAAGCTTTTGATAAAACCCAACACCCATTCATGGTACAAACCCTACAGAAAGTTGGAATAGATGGTCTCTACCTCAACCTGATAAAAGCCATATTTCATCAACCAATAGCCAACATCTTACTAAAGGGAGAAAAACTGAAAACTTTCAACCTAAAATCAGGAACAAGACAAGGATGTCCAATATCACCACTCCTATTCAATATAGTTCTGGAAATACTAGCCAGAGCAACTAGACAAGAGAAAGAAATAAAGGGAATAAGGACAGGAAAGGAAGAAGTAAAATTATCATTATTTGCAGGTGATATGATACTCTACATAGAAGACCCCCAAAAATCCATTAGAAGACTTCTAGAAGTAATAACCAAATTCAGTAATGTTGCTGGATACAAGGTGAACACTCAAAAATCAATAGCATTCCTATACACAAACAACAAAGTCACTGACAGGGAAATAAGGGAAGCCACACCCTTCACTATAACATCCAAAAAAAATGAAATAGTTAGGAATCAATCTAACAAAGGAAGTAAAAGATTTCTACAGTGAAAACTACATTACACTAAAGAAGGAGATCGAAGAAGATTTCAGAAAATGGAAAGATATTCCATGTTCATGGATAGGAAGAACAAACATTGTGAAAATGGCCATTCTCCCAAAATTATACAGATTCAACACAATCCCAATCAAAATACCACTTGCCTAGAGAAAGCATTCCTGAAATTTATCTGGAACCAGAAAAGACCTAGAATAGCAAAGGCAATTCTGTGCAACAAAGGGAAGGCAGGAGGCATCACAATCCCCGACTTGAAACTATACTACAAACCTACTGTGATAAAATCAGCATGGTACTAGAATCAAAACAGACCTGAAGATCAGTGGAATAGATTAGAAGATACAGCCACAACTACAAACACACTTAGCCACCTCATCTTTGACAAAAGGTCCAAACATGTACATTGGAAGAAAGATAGCCTCTTTAACAAATGGTGCTGGAAAAACTGGCTTACTATATGCCGTAAACCAAAATTAGATCCATGTCTATCACCATGCACTAAAATAAAGTCAAAATGGATCAAAGATCTGAATATTAAAACAGAGACCCTAAACTTACTAGAAGACAAAGTAAGTAAAAATCTTGATGATATAGGAGTAGGCAGAGAGTTCATGAACAAAAATCAAATTGCACGGGAAACACTTTCCAGAATCAACAACTGGCATCTCATCTTACTGAAACGTTTTTGTATGTCAAAAGAAATCTCCAACAGAGTGAACAGAAAACCCATGAACTGGGAAAATACCTTAGCCAATTATTCATCAGACAAAGGACTTCTATCTAAAACACATAAAGAATTAAAAAAAATCAGGTCCCTAAAATTCAAGGATCCAATCCAAAAATGGGCATCTGAGATGAATACACACTTCTCAGAGAATGAAATACAAATGACAAATAAATATATGAAAAAATGTTCAACATCAATGGTCATTCGGGAAATGCAAATTAAAACAACACTGAGATTCCATCTCACTCCAGAAGGAATGGCCAAGATTAAAAACTCAACCAACAACAAATGCTGGAGGGTCTGTGGGGAAAAAGGAACTCTTCTCCACTGTTGGTGGGAGTGTAGACTGGTGCAACCACTGTGGAAATCAGTGTGGAGATTCCTCAAGAAGTTTGGATTAGAGATCCCATTCAACCCAGCTATCCCACTTCTGGGCATTTTCCCAGAAGAATTGAAAACATCATACCACAGTGATATCTGTGCACATATGTTTATAGCAACCCAATTTGTAATAGCCAGATCTTGCAAACAACCCAAGTGCCCATCAATCAAGGAATGGATAGAAAAGATGTGGTATTTTTATACAATGGAGTACTACTCAGCTATTAAGAAAGACTGCATTGACACTTTTATAAGTAAATGGGCAAGACTTGAGACCATACTCATAAGTGAGATAAATCAAACCCACATGTGTAAATACCATATTGTCTCCCTAGTGTAAGAAATTGAAAAAGTATATATGATCCAAAATCTACAATAAATACTATGTAAGGGTAAAAAACTGCTCGAGGGGCAAAAGTAATTGGGAAGGGAAATGGGAGAAAGAGGGAGGGGAAAAGGAAAAGATATAAATCTGTATATATGTATACCTAAGATAACTAAAACAAACATACTGCTGAATGTATTGGTTATTGAGAAAGAACAGTTAATGCTCATATGATTAGATCAATTTTACATATCTGTATCTTAATGTAAACAAATATTTTGAAGATAATGATACACAATATTGCAACCATTGTCAAGTTTCTGTCATCCTGTTTTGTAAGCCTATAATGTTACTGTTGTGCATTTACTCTAGTTGTTTGTTTGTCTCTTGCTTTTTGTCTTTCTTACATGTGTCTTTTTTTTCTGTTAAATAAAAAAAGAAAAGAAATCAAACAATAACAAATCTGGAGGAGCTCTGGGGAAAAAGACTTCTTCACTGTTGGTGGGTGTGTAGACTAGTGCAAGCACCGTGGAGGTCAGTGTGGAGATTCCTTAAAAAACTGGGATTGGAGGTTCCATTCCATCCAGCTATTCCCATTGTGGGTATTTTCCCAGAAGAAATGAAAACATCATACCACAGTGATATATGTGCACCCATGTTTATAGAAGCACAATTTGTAATAACTAAATCTTAGAAATAACCCAAATGCCCATCAACCACGGAATAAATTTTTAAAAAGTATTTTTATACAATGAAGTATTACTCAGCTGTTAAGAAGGATAAACTTGAGGCTCTTATAGGTCAATGGATGCAACTTGAGACCATACTAGTAAGTGAAATAAATCAAACTCACCTGTGTAAATATTGTATTGTCTCCCTAGTGTAAAAAAATTGGAAGAATAATAAGATCCAAAATGTACAATAGATATTGTGAAAATGAAAGGGAAAGAAAGTGCTCAAAGGGAAAGAACAACTGGGATGGGGAAAGGAGAAAAATAATAAGGGAAAAGATTATATGTATATAGGTATACATATATATGTGTGTGTGTGTATGTATATACAAAATAGATAGCTATACTACTAATCTCTGTAAGTTCATCAAAAAGAACAGTTTGTGTTTTCATTGTTTGATTGTTTGATTTTTTTCATGGCTCAATTTTGTAATATGAACAACTACATCTAAGATAACAATATGAAATATACTAACTACTGTTAATTTCCTTTTTTTTGAAATTCTGTATCATTTTTATCCTTTTTTGTTGTTTTGTTTTTAGAATAAAAATGTATGTATGTTCTTATTGCATAGTTTATTATGCAAAACTGCCTATTAAGTGTCCTGTTTTGTTATTTGTCAAATAAATTTCTTTTTCAAAATGTAAATAAATGTCCTTTAAAAATACTACCTTATTTTTTCTAGATTTGTATTTTTGGGGATTTTGATCTTTTGAGATATTGGAGTCTCAAGATTTTCTGCCGTTGGGAATTTCAACACTTAGGATTGTATATTTTGGGATTATGACCCAAATCCTTAGAGGACAAACTATTTCCTTGCCTTTTCCAGCCTTGAGAGACTGTGTGCATTTTGTTCTTTGTAGTCCTCTTCTCTGTTTTAAAATCCAACAGCATATTGTATCCTCAGATTACATCATTCTAACCTCCTCCTATAGAGTCAAATCTCCCTCTGCCTCTTTAGAGTGCCCTTGTGATTATATCAATCCCACCCAGATAATCCAGGATGATCTCCTATTGTAAGATTAGCTGATTAGCAACCTCAATTCTACCTGTAATCCTTGCTATGTAACATAACACAACATGCTTACAGTTTCTGGGAATTAAAACATAAGCATTTTTGGAATGGAGGGTGGGAATGCAATATTCTTCCTACCACTGTGATTTTAGCCTTTCTACTTTTAACAATATGACCAATACTTTGGTTTGAGTTCTGATGAATAATTGTGTTGTCTTTGTTTCGTGTTCAGTTTTCCTTATTTTTCCTGCAGGTATTTCTTTTGATGTTTAGGAGGGATTGTGGAACAAAATAATTTTAAATAATCAATTCAACTCAGAGATTCTCTTTATCTCACTTGCTACAAAACCAGAGTGCTTCTCATAAAAGTATCCTAAAAGCAGAAAAGAGAACCTTTCCAGCAACTTGATCTAGAACTTCCAGCCTTTAGAACTATGAGAAATAAATTCTGTTTTTTACAGCCTTTTATAAAGAGGACTGTCTAATGTAGATATACAAGTATCTTGATGTAGAATATTAAATTTTCATTCTCACATTTTCATCTCCTGAAGTCACATCATATATCTACATCTTTGCTATGGTGGAATGGCTGGCAAGTGGTTGTACCTTCCTAGCCTTTGACTTTGGATTTGACCATGAAGTTTGCCTCAGTTAGTTGGCTTTTGGTGGACATGCCATGATGAAGACTATAAAGTGTGCTACTCTAGTTCAGTTAATCCTCTTGAATCTTGCTTTTCATCATGAAGTAGACCATCAGTCCTGGCCACACTGAAGGCATAAGACCAATAGATAAATGTTTACTGAGTGAGTTTGGGCATATTTATTCCACAGCAAAAGCTGACAACACTCTCAACTTCTTTATTTCTCTGAGCCTAACCAAATTTGAGGAACTTTTTTCCACATTTCACTTTACCCAATATTCTTACTTTCATATCTTCTTTCAATCAAAGGATATAGCTTTTTCCCTTCAAAGTGATTATTCCTATTTCAGGAAGTTTACTTTTTAATCCTATACTTCAATGAGTTCTCTGCTTTGGTGACCTCCTTTTGCACAGCTCCTGTGTGCTTTTGGCAGGACTTATACAGTATTGCTCAGTCTGTCTCTTAACTTCGCTGAACAAGGAGTCTGAATTTGTTTTCAGTTCTACCTGTCACTTTGAATGTTATACAGGAAGAGAGGGGGTGAATATCAAGTTTGCACATCCATTTTCAAATATAAGTCTGCCTTACTTCTAGAATATGAAGTAGCATAGAGTCTCACAACAACAGGCTACCATGGAATCAAGCAGCCCTGGATTAAATTCTAGGTTCATCTCTCAGTCACTTTCTTATTGCTGGGACAAAATACCCAATATCCACAGTTTAAAAAGAGGCAGAGGTTTATTTTGGCTCACAGTTTTTAGAAGATTCAGTCCATAGCTGGCTAACCCCAAGGATGGGATGGTAGAAAGGTCTGATGAAAGAAATCTGCTCATGTCAGACCAGCCGGGAAGTGAGAACAAAGGGAGGAGATGAAGAGGGAGCTATGCCCTTCCAAACCATAACCCTACCTCAGTGGCCAGCCTCTTCCAACCACATCCCATCTCCTAACAGCATGGAATCAATGCCCTCAGTCCAGGGCTTGTTAAGGAACAAGAGACTAGCCAATCATTGTAATCACTTGCTGGGAAATCCAGTAAGGTATCTAAAAGCATGGGGCTTATTCTTGGCCAGAGGGACATGAATCCTGTCTACTGCGCACTTTTTTAATGTATGGTGTTACTGATATCTGCAGTTCCCACTGGGCCGAACATGGACTTGGAGGGTAATGTAAGAGAAAGACTTTACACTCCTTCTCTTTCTTTCACTCTAAGAAAGATACTGGCAGGTTTCTACCCATGCCATGCATGTGTCACATCTCACCTGGATTCTTTCACACTTTACTCTCAGGTCTTCTAGACTCTAGTCTCATTTTGTATGGCCATTTTTCATGTTATAGTCACACCCAGTTTGAAGATTCCATCTGATCACATCAATCTTGTGCTGAATATATTTAACTGGCTCCCTCTTAAGTTTAGTATAGAGTCCTGAGTTTATTGTGCAATTAACAAACATTCCCTGAATTGATCATAACTTACCTTTTTAGGCAACATTCCTGCATGCCCCACTATGCAGAAATTATCTATGTACATGTTTGCTTATTCCACCAGTCAGTGTGCAACTCATAATAAAAAGTCCTCCGATTCCACCCTGTAGCTCTGGTTAATGGCACACAGATGATGGCCAATATAAAGGCTTCTCAGAGGCTGTTCAACCTAATGTTTGAAACTTTGATTTTGGAGTCAGGGCAATGTTTGACTTTTGGGTCCACCACTTTGTTGGTCTCTAACCTAGTAGCCCAATTGGTTACATTTCAGTTTCACCCTCTGTATATAGAAGCAAAGATGTTATAAGGATTAGACAAAGGAATGCAGCTAAAGGTTTAGAAGAAGACTTGATATGTTATAGTAACAGATGTCCATTAGCTTTCATTATTAATACATATTTGTGAAATGAATGAAATACCAGTCTATAGAGAAAAAGAATCATAAAAGGGACATTAAGTTATAGGGGTTTTTTCACTTTTTTAGTAGTGGGGTTGAACTCAGGGCCTCGTGAATGTTAAGTAGTCACTCTAGCTCTGAACTACATCTCCAGCCCTGAGTAATAATTTTTCTTACTCTAAAAACCACCAGGGTCACATGATATTTACTCAAGAATGTGTGCTGATGAGGGAGATGAGCATTGCTGGAGTGCTGCTAAGGTTTGGATGTACCAAAGAGTTGATGTGCTAGACGGCTGATCTTCAGTGTGGCAGTGCTGAGGTGGTGGACTTTGAAGAAGCAGGGTCTAGTGGAAGATGCTTTAATCATTGGGGGAGTGCCCACAGGATGTAGTTCTCAAGGAATGTCCACGTTAGTTTTCAACAAAAGGTTTATAAAAACAAAAAAGCTTTGCTATTCTCCAACTTCTTTGGATTTCTGCCTTGTGATATGACCTGTCTCCCACAACAATTCTCCTGCTGTGATGCCATCAGTCATGCTTATCAAAGCTGAAATGGTGCTGATATCATGCCTTCAAACATCCTGAACAATGAGCAAAGCAAAATTCTTTTCTTTATAAAGTTTCCTAGTCTCAGATGTATCATTAGGTAACAAAGAATGTACTACTACAGATAATCTGTGTCTCATAATGTGGTAGGATCTGTTAAGTTTAAAGTAATAGAAAATACAGCTCAAATGGGAGTAACCAAATTAAATAAAAGGTCTTGTATCTCCATTGTTGGTCTTGTACTATTTTATTCAGTTGAAAGATGAAGTGGGGAAGGGGGGAAGAAAACTTTTCCCAAGTGCTTTTGCTCATTGTTATTGTTATGCAAAACCTCTAACTTCTGTAGTAAAGTACCTTGGGGACTCAGTTCTGTCAAGACATGCCACACATGCACAGATATCCATGCATCACCTATTATACAGGAAATCGGTGTCATTCTATGTGTTCTGCCTAGAATTTCCCTAAATTCTTAGAGAGTTTAGAAAAGCAGGAGAGAAAGAGTATTTGGTCCAAAGATGTCTCATAGACCAAGAGTTTATCTCAACATCAAATCAAAGCTTGGGAGGCAGGACAAGATGGTGGAATGGTAAACAGTAGAGTAAGTGGCCTCCCTGAAAGATACCATTCAGATGCTGGAACATAGCAACATGGGGAAGACAAAAAGGAGAGAGGTGGGTCCTCCAGACCCAGGAAGAATCTAAAGCGAGAATTGAAGCCCACAGAAAGAGTGCAAAGAGGCACTTAGACAAGGAGGGCAGTGGCTGGCAGTGCCTCTGCCTGGAGCCAGACCCACTCTGTGAAAGGAGTTGCTGGAACCTGGGGACGCACAGTCGGAGAGCTGCAACCACGGCGGCAGTGAACCTAGAGTCCTCAGCCCAGAGAGACGGCATTGGAGGAGAGTGGCAGTGGACATGGGGAGCAGACCTGGAGAACTGTGAGTGAGGAGGTCCTCACCCTCCTGCACAAGGGGGAGATTGGTGAGGAGACATCTTGGAGTTGGGTTGGGGACTCCTGGCTGGGCACAGAACTGTGGAGGTTGCTCAGGCTGAGCCTGACCCTGTGAGCATACTGGGGGCCACCTTGGAGGGTTCCCTGCAGGTGACAGGCTTGGTCTGGACACAGCAGCTCCATGCATGCTCCAGGACTGTGGTGGAGAGTCCATAGGTGACTGGCCCATCAGCCCAGGTTCTCAGGCAGTGGCCAACCCCTGTGCATACCCCACCAGCCATCACAGAGCCAAGGCAGGCTGGGGAAAGGCAGTGGATAGCACTGTAACAGCACCCTCAGTGGCAACCATCAGATATCCATAGTTGGCACAAGCTGCAGGAAACAGTCTCACTTCAGAGACGTTGCAGCCAATGCAGGGAGTGCCTCGGTCCCCGGTACCAATTCACCCAGGGGAACCCAGGAATATGCCAAGACAAAGAAGCAGGGGGCAGTCTCTGGCCTCCAGTTCAAGCAGAGCAAATCAAGGAGATGCAAACACAGAGGAGATTGGGAGTCCCACAACTGAAGTTTGTGAGGTGATGGCAACTGAAGTAAAGAAACAGCTTCAAGAGGCTATAAAAGAAATTAGAACAAAAATACTAACTCAATTAAAAGAAGAAATGAAAAACATAATAAAAGAACTGCTAGGCAACCCTAAAGGAGACATAGATGAAAAAATGGAGCATACGAAAATGAGGGAAATCTGGAATGAAGAATACAAAAAAGATTTAGAACACATGAAACAGATTCAAAGAGATTACCAGTAATTCAAAGACTCCAGTGAAAGTTGGCAAAACCACCTGAAGAAAACTAAAGATAGACTTTCAAACCTTGAAGACAGGTTTGCAGCCTGTGATCATGAAAGGAAAGATCTCTTAAAAATAACAAGAAACCTGGCAGTAACAATACAATGGCTGCAAGACAGCCCAAAGAAACATAACTTAAGAATAAAAGGTGTGAGTGAAAAAGCAGGGGTCAGTACAAATCGAATTAGCAGCCTATTTACAGAAATAATTTCAGAAAACTTTCCAAGCATGGGAACAGGAAATGACTTTCAGATAAGTGAAGCATATAGAACTCCAGCTAAACATAACCAAAATATACCTACACCCAGACATATAATAATCAAGATCCCAGAAATTCAACACAAAAACAGAATATTACAAGCTATTAGAGAAAAAAAAACAGATCACTGAAAAAGGAAAACCCATCAGAATCACGACAGACTTCTCAGCACAAACTATCAGGTCTAGAAGAACTTGGAGTGAAGTATTTCAAGCACTGAAAGAAAACAACTTCCAATCCAGATTGATGTACCCTACAAAACTATCTTTCAAAATCAACGGAGAAACAAGATACCTCCACAACAAAGAACAACTAAAGGAATTTATGACAACCAAGCCAACCCTACAAAGAATACTGAAGGACATTTTAGAGAGAGAAAAAAGTCCACAGCTCCAGAAACAGTGGCAGAGATATC
>RJWM01042414.1:0-14311 GCA_004363535.1 Dasyprocta punctata | reverse complement strand
TTCACTGTAATAACGTTAAATGGATTGAAACAATAATGTATTGGGAGTAGAGCTCAGGGAGAGTGTTTGCTAATCAACTGGAAGCAGATCAATTACAAAACACCTGTACTATAATGGAAGAAAAGCAATTTGTCCTTCCTAGAGCATATTCTTGTTCTGATTATGGACTTGCCTTCTATACTTACTCTGCTTCCGCCCATGACAGCATGGATAGACTGTAGGATTGACAACACACTTGGCATTCCTTCTGACCAAGCAATGTATTTTACAATGTAAGAAGTAAAGCCCTGGACTAGCCTACCAAATGTCAGGCTGCATTACTTACTTGTCACTTAGAATCAGCGTCTGGCATATGAAAGACTTCCATTGCAACTGGGAGACCATACCAGGAAAGGCTCTTCCCCAAGTTCATTCCTAGAATCAATGCATGACACTGTTTTTTCCACTCAGAATATGGAATCTGAGAACCAGGAAGTAAAAGTGAGACGTAAATTACGATGTCGCTTATTAATATAACTTCTGGCTCATTTTCAACATATTTTCTTACCACTGCTGTGATTTTCAACTTTGCTAAGAGACATTAGAATGATTCCACTGGGGGACACAATGATTCCCCTTACCTGGAAACTGAAACTGTCACCTGACATTTTGGGGTTCTTCATGTTAAGGAACCAACTGGTCAGAAAAAAAAAAAGAAAGGAAGAAAGAAAGGCTATGTTGGCAGAATTGGTTAGCGTTATGTTTAGGGAAGTTATAGTTGCTAACGCACAAAAGAAATGGCTGAGAGTATGTCTTGAATTCAGAAAATCTTCAAATATACCTTCTAGTACTTTTAGTAGTAGAACTTTCAAATTTATTAACATATATACTTATCCATTATACCTTTTATTTTTATTTTTATTTTTTTTTTTTTTTTTTGCGGCACTGGGGATTGAACTCACAACCTTGCGCTTGCCAGGGCAGGCGCTTAAGCCACTGAGCCAAACTCCCCTGTTATACCTTTTATTAAAGCTCCATATGTCAGAGCTAGCTACCACTTAATAATCTGTATTTTGTTTATCTGTATTTTTTCTTTTCTTTTTACCTTGATGAGTCTTATTAGATATTAAGGGGGGAATTCTTTTGCTCCTTTTTCTAGTTTTGGGGTTTGAGTCCATTGTCTTTAACCTTTCTTATTAATTCAATACAAGGTGTTAATTAAGACAATAAAATTCCCAGTATTTAGCTAGCTTTTTTGTTTCAAATAATGCTTTCATTATTATCCTATAAATTCATAATATTCTTTATTGTTTCTTCATTATGCTATTTTAAGTTTATATCTTTTCTAGAAATGAAACCATCTCCCCCATGTACTTTAATTAATTTTGAATTTTATTACATGATGGTTTGAAAATGTAATGTTGACCTTTTATTGGATGATGTCTTGGTTCCTTTTCTCTTGTTGCTGATACGAAACACCCGACACCCAAAATTAGGGAAAAAGAGGTTTATTTAGCTTACCGTTTTTGGAGGTTTCAGTCCTTAATCAGCTGGTTCCAAGACAGGGTGGCGTGGCACTGGGGCAACACTTCAAGGCAACAGTCAGCAAAAACAGCCAGAACAAAAGGAAGGAAAAGTAAGCCTCTTTTCCTCCATTACACTGTACACAGGCCACCTCCCTGCCTTCCAGGGCTAGTGGAGCACCCATAAAATCTCCTTGACTTTCTCTTGCACAGGAGGAGGATATTTACAAAGAATCCTGGCTCCCTGCTGAGTCTCTTAGTTAAACTTCTAAGCTTTTCAAGTTGCTACAGTGTATCAACCACAACAGGTGGCCTTTAATTGGATGTATGATTGATTTCTTTGAATGTCCCATACTGATTTCCAAAGACAAAAAGTTTTCAGATCCCTACAAACAGCCTAGATACCTATCAACAGACAAATAAATAAAATGTGAGATAAAGATAGATAATATAGATATAGATAGTAGTATACCATACAGCCACAAAGTCTTCTTCATATTCCTCCTTTTCCACTTCCTTCTCCTCCTTCTCTTCTGGTACTGAGGCTAGAACCTGAGGTCTTTGCACTGAGCTATATCCCAGCACTTTTAAAAATTTTAGATTTTCAAACCTGAAATCTTTAAATCACTGAATTGCCCAGACTGGTCTTGAACTTGTGTTTCTTTTGCCTCAGTCTCCCAGAGTGCTGGGTTTACAGGCATGGACCATCATGCCCCACTCTTTCCTTGTCACTTGTTTTGTATATTTAGAAGCTATATTGTTACATGAGAATGTGAACATGATACTAATATGTGCTTGAGTTTTTGGTCAATGTTTACCTTAAATATTTGTTTCTTATCCTTTTTCTTCAACTTTTTTGATTTAAGGTGTAACAGATATGTTTAACAGATGATTAGAATAAAACTTTTGACTAGATATCATTGTTCAATAGCTGTAAAATGACATTCAGCAGAGTTTAGTTTGATGCCTGGCTTTGGAGTCTGAGTGCATCTGAAATCTATCACCTTAGAGTTTCTCACTTTGAGAAGCCAGTATCAGGATCAACCTTGACTTTTCCAGCTGCTTCTCCAGAGCAAGTGTAAATACTTCCTGCTATACAAGTGATCTCCAACTTCTTGCTCATTTCTAGTAAACAGAGCCTCCAAACATTGTCATGTCATTCACATTAGTACATTAAGTCCCCCACTTACAAATGAGTTTCATTCCAGGAGAACGTTTGTGTTGGATTTGTTCATAAGTTTCACGAAGTGAGTCTTATATACCTTTGACACAAATGCACAATGCATATTGCTTTGCACTCCCTAGCAGTCCCCTCCGCATCACTACTGTTTTTCCTCTTGCTTCTGACATCCTGAGCTCTGGCTGAGCAGTGTACAGTTGGAACATAGCAGCAGACACGTGAGCTATTTCTGCGACTTTTTCCATCTATAAATGTTTGCAATGTGAGATTATTTCTGTGAAAGTTTACATCTCCAATGTTCCTAAATTGGGAACTTACTGTGTAAAACTATATTCGTCAGTTTTGCAGCCAGCTATGTAGTTTTCTGGGTCATTTGGGACTTTGCAGTCTCAAAATTCATTTGTTGACTAGCCAGCCATCATCACTCAGCACTCAAGTACCCTGGATTGAAGGCCCAGAGGAGTTGAAATGCACATCACAGACCAGGTTAGTGTGAACCTACCAGCACAGTGCATTGATCTGAGTGCTCTCCAGTGCCAGGATGGAAGGCTGAAACACAGGTCCCCTTCAGTCCATGTACAAACCAATCTTGTCTGGTCATCTGGTGCTCAGCTTATCATCAAGTCCTATTTTGCCGTAAACATCAGGCTGTATTTGGTCCAGCTACACTTGATTTCCTGACCATCTGTTGCTTTGATGGCCTCAGTTGAGCCTGAGTTTGTAAATTTTGGTTCGTGCTGAAATTCTGTTTTCAAATCAAATTTTATTAAGGCAGAACTGCAGCCCTTGGTGAGACATCTCTGCAGGTTTGTCAACACTGGCATATGTGGGAGGCGCAGTAATTCTGCTC
Organism: Dasyprocta punctata; assembly: GCA_004363535.1. NCBI lineage: Eukaryota > Metazoa > Chordata > Mammalia > Rodentia > Dasyproctidae > Dasyprocta > Dasyprocta punctata. The sequence continues at coordinate 10,779 of RJWM01042414.1, read as the reverse complement.
AGAAGTGATGGCGGTAGGTTCAGTGTGGCTACCACAGGGCTGGAGGTTGATTTTTCTTATGTCACTCTGAAAGTCACATATTTTGCTTTTATGTGTGGTGAAAATCACTTGATTAGTAAGGGAATAACAGCACACATGTGATTTTATATTGCTTAGAAGCAACCTCCTTTTGTTGTATTATCATGCTCTTTAAGTAATAGATTTTATATTTTTGTCCTTATTTCCATATTTTGCCATTATTTATTTGAGTAAAGTTCTAGTATTTTATTTACTCAAAGTCACTATCCTTGTCTTCTGATGTAGACTACCAATATTTTTTTCTTTCACTGGAGACTTTCTCTGAGTGTTTTGTGTATGTGAGTGTTATACCACAGAAGATCTTTATTCACCCTCATGATTAAATGAAAGTCTAGGTACTTATGAAATGAAAAGTTTATTTTTTCTTAAGTAGTTTGAAGACATTAGTTACCATTGACTTCTTATATTGAATGTTCAGATCAATTTCATTTCTGTGACCTACAGGAAATATCCTTTTACACTTGAAGACTTTATAATTCTCTCTTGGTTTTTGATACTCTTAAATTTAGTTTAATGTTTAAGTTTTTTTTCTCCCTACTTAGTTGAGCAAATCATTACACATTCCATGTGAAATCTCTCCATCTGATTTTATAAAAATTCTTGATTACTTTTCCCTCAAGTTTTCTTCTCTTATCTATAGTACATATGTTATACAGATACTGACACTTCCATTGCCATTACTTAGATTTCTTAACATTTTTACAGTTTCCCTCCCTTTAACCCTTCTTGATATTTTGAGATTATTTTCCCTGAGGTTCACTAACATTTTTCTTCATTAATATTCTATGAGCTAATCAATTCAGCTATCAGTTACTTATTTTGATAATTAGAGTTTTTGTGTTTATTATCTCTAGTTGTTGTTTAACTTGGCATGATTTGGTCTAGGGAATATTGATGAGTCTCAGGCAGAAAACTTCTGGAGTCTGACTGGACACAAGCATTCCTATTTGCCAACCCCTCTATACTTCTTCCCTGGCCACTGCTCCTTCCAAGATACTTCTCTGCTCCTTTCAGTGGTACTCTCTCTGTACTTGGGCAGCGGATGATGGTGGAGAGATAGCAATTCTCCAGAGCTATGGAGTACACTGGTGCCAATTGCTATCTGCTTTCTACATTGGCTGGGCCCTGGTGCTGCCCTGATTATTACTACACTACTATGGATGGTAACAAAATGGCCCTGCTGGATGGGCAATGATCATTTCAGCACAGTAGGAAGAAGAGACATCATAACCAGAAAGCATTCTCTCACCTCCAGTCTCCCTCTCCTTTTCTATGCAGCTTCTGCTTCCGCTATTTCTGTCTCCATATGTCCTTATAATAATCTTTGCACAAGGTTTTGATAGACACCAGCCTTCCTCTTGCTTAAGGTCCACTTTAGGAATTAAGAACCTGAAGCCATCTTGTCCACAAATGTAAGATTATTAATGAAAAAGCCCATTTAAACAAGACAAGTTTATAAGTTAAGTACGAGCTATAGACAAGTAGTTTTAAGGCTCTGGTATAAAGGACAAAGTATTGGAGAGTTTTAAAAAGTCAACTAGCATCTGTCCACCTGCAAAATGTGTGCATTTTCAGAGGTTGTGTCATGTGAAAACAAAACAGCAGGGCCCAGGGAAACCACAAAGCATTTGCATAAGGTAGCAGGGTTTAACTCGTATCTGAGGCAGTACCCAGCTGTCTCCTGGCCAGTCAGAAGAAATAGTCTTCGTTAAATCAGCAGAGCAGACTACCAAGGAAATTGTCCACTGATTGAAGCTGCAAGAAATAAAAAATGAGGAATGAGCACAGAGCAGTTTTATCATCTCTTTTCCATCTGTAATTCCAAAGACTTTGATGACCCCAGTTTTCCCCACCTCTCTTTCCCTTCCTGATTTCAAATTTCTTCTCCCTAGTTCCACATCTCCCCAGCTTCCATGCCTCTCCTCACCATGTTACACCTCACAGCTCATTTTAATCCACAAAGAAGTTTCAAACATAAGCACTACCCATTACCTAGGGCTGCTCCCTTTTCTGAAATGTTCAGCATCTCCTATTTCTTTTCTTTCCTATGCTACTCCTTCAGGGCCCTGATAGGATGTAAGAGACAGGGCCAGGAAGAGAACATCAAAAAACAGAGGGGCTTCCGCCACATTTTGTGGAGGATGTGTAAATCTACTTTGGTCAATTTTGGTTTAAGAATCTATTCCTTTATTCTGAAACTGCATTCAAAATGTCCTTATAATAATCTTTACACAAGGTATTGGTAGACACTAAGCTGACTCTTGTATAAGGTACATCTCAGGAATGAAGAAAAAGGAACCATAAATCCCAGCAAAGCTCTCATCTTCTCTTGTCTGCTGTTAAGCAGTAATATCTTATTAACAGTTAGAGTCTTGCAAATTTAAAGCCATTGTCTTAACAGTGCTGTTTTTTATTCTGTGTGGGAAAAAAGAGTAAATTACAGAACTTTGGTACTGAAAAAAAAAACAGTTAAATTGTTTATAAAATTTTCCTATGAAATCAGAAGAGAAATGTACTGCAAAGAAAAACTCTTTTTCCTAACATAAAATTGAGCTACATCACTTTCATATTTTTTGTAAGTCTAAGTTTTCATATTTTGTCAACCTCTATGTCCCCAGATTCTGAAAAGGAAGTGAGACCCGGCCTCCCTGCCAGGCCTGGGCCAGAGAATTGGGTTCAGAGAAAATCCCAAAGACTTCTTGATTCTGAGATCTCCATCCTTTATGGACACATCTTGCTCCCAGATGTCCAGCTCATCAAATGCCAGCAACAGTGACTATAGTGTCATGAGGTCCTCCTCATTCAGCTATTTGAGAGAGAACTGTCCCAGTAACTGAGCTGCATGAGTTTGTCAAAAAGAAACAGGAAGCAAGGATCAGAAACTACTGTTCAGAATATTTGACTAAATGGAAAGCAAGAAAGTAAAAGTCTCCTCCAATATCTGGTCTGTATTTCTTCACATATTACGCTGAGAAAATAAACTGTTCTTTTTATAAGGTGGTTGCAATTCTGTATCTTGATAGTAATGTCTCATAAGTAGATAGAACCACCCCATTATCATTAGATATCTCAAGGAAGATGTTGCCAAGTTATTATCTAAGTCTGCATAGAATAATAGGAAATGAAGGCTTCTTTTCCTTAGATTAGTAACAGTGTCCACAAATGCTGACTTAAAGAGCAAGAATGTTCATTGCTACATGGTTTATCATAATAATATTTGGTACTATAAAGGCCCTCAAATAAAGCATGTACAAAACAATTTACTATATAATTTTGGGGTTTTTTAAAAAAAAATTTAGTACATGTTTGTATTTAACAGCAGGCCACATTACAAATATTTTAGAACAGTGTTTAATGATATGAAGACATCACAAAAACATTAAAAGAGAAAAGTCAGCTTACTATTAGTATTCTTTTACAATCGTATTTATGGAAGTGGAGTATAGGCATACACTATGGCAATTAATCACAGAGTGATGGGAATGTAATTTTTATTTTTCTCTTTAATTTCTCTTCCAACTTTTCTCCTGTGAATACACACACACATCACACACAGACACACAGACACACAGACACACACACACACACACACACACAATAGATTCAGCGATGGTGAATCCTTTAGAGACCGAGTACCCAAACTACAACTCAAGACCCACTATTTATCGCACAGTGGCAATGCTGCCCCTATATGTGCTGTTATCCAACGCTTGACTGCTGGGGTGACTTGACTTTGCCGGTGCCGAGGAGCTCTGCATGCCAACCGTGGCACCTGTGCCAGAGGTTCCCCACCAGTGTCACAGATCATCACAGCTCTTAACTCCAAAGACTGAGGCCACCGTCCCCCAAGGTTTTAGCATAAACAAGTCACATGTGTGGGTGGGAGAGAAATCAAATGGTTAAGAGTCTTCCTCTGAGACTAGAGAAGTCACTGACAAGTGAGTCATTGGGCCAGAACTTGGATGTGTGAAAGTGTATGGTTTCCCCCAGTTTCTGGAAAGCTAAACATGTTTAGATGAGTGACTCTTAGAAGACTGATCTTAGGATGGTTATTTTTGGAGCAAACATCACTAAGCAGAGATACAGCAGATATACACATAGATACCTACGTGTCATATGTGCATTTTAATATGTTCTGGAAGGATTTATCTCACAGTTGTCATTAATGATAGAAATGTGTTCTATTCATCAAGAATGGTTGGGTAAAAATAATTGGGTTTTTGTTTGATTTTTTCTTTTTATTTTAAAGAGAAAAAATAAAAATAACAATAAAACAGTTTCAAAACAGATTAGTATGAGAGTTATAATAATTAATACATTGTGTATTGTTATCTTCATAGTAGTTATTCAGAGTGTAAGATATGAGCATGATATTTCATCCAAACAGTATTAGCACAAACCTTTCTTTTCTTGAACTAAAGGAAACCATTTTTGTGACTAACTTAACTATCTCGTGTATGAATATATTTTTTCTTTTTCCCTTCCTTCCTTCTCCCTTTACCCCGTCACAGTTTGTCTTTTCCTTTGAATGATCTCTTCCCAACTCACGACATCTACTGTAATTTTGGTTCTTATTTACTTGTTCAGTTCCTCACACTAGTGAGACAATACGATGTTTCCACATATGGGTCTGATTCATGTAACTTATGAGCATGGTCTCAAGTTGTATTCATTTAGCTAAAAAAGTCTCAAGTTTGGGAGGCTGAGGCAGAAGGATCACTGTGAGTTCAAAGCCAGCCTTAGCTACAGAAAGACAAAAATAAGTAAATAAATAAATAAATAAAATCTTTAAAAGTCTCAAGTTTATCCTTCTTTATGGCTGAGTAGTACTCCATTGTGTTTTTAAAAAATCTTTTTCTATCCATTCCTGTTGATGGGCATTGTTTCCAAGATTTAGCTATTACAAATTTTGCTGCTATAAACATGGGTGTATATATATCACTGTGGTACGATGTTTTTAATTCTTCTGGGAAAATATCCAGAGAGGAATAGCTGGGTCAAATGGGATCTTTTATTCTAGTTTTTTGAGGGATCTCTACACTGATTTCCACAGTGATTGCACCAGCCTACACTCCTACCAACAGTGGAGAAGGGCTCCCTTTCCACACAGCCCCTCCAGCATTTGTTATCTGTTGTTTTTTCTAATGATAACTATTCTTTCTGGTGTGAGATGGAATCTCAGTGTTGTTTTAATTTGCATCTCTCAAATGACCAATGATGTAGAACATTTTTTCACGTATATATTCAATATTTGTATTCCTTCATCTGAGAAGTTATATATTCATCTCAGATGCCTATTTTTGGATTGAGTCTTTGAATTTGGAGGACTTGATTTTTTTCAACTCTTTGTATATTCTCGATATAAGTCCTTTGTCTGAGGGACAACTGGATATATTTTTCCCACTCTGTGGATTGTCTTTTCACTCTTTTGGTGATTTTCTTGATGTGCAAAAACTTTTTATTAAGGCGAGATCCCATTTCTTTATACTTTGTAATATTTCCCTTGTAGTAGGGGCTTTCTTTGTGAAGTCTCTGCCTACACCTATGTCTTCAAGATTTCTACCTATTTTTCTGTTCCAGTAGATTTAGTGTTTCTGTTTTAATATTTGGGTCCTTGATCCATTTTAACTTTAGTTCAGTGTATGGTGATAAACATGGGTCTAGTTTTAGTATTCAGCATGTGAAAAGTCCATTTTTCCAGCACCATTTATTGAAGGGACTACATTTCTTCCAGTGAACATGTGTGGCCCTTTGTCAGAGAAGGTGGCTGAGTGTTTGTGGTTGTGTGTGCATGTTCTGTTCTGCTCCACTGAACCTCAGGCATTTGGGGGAGGGGTAGCAATAACAAGTTGATTTATCACAGTAGCTTTGTAGTATAATTTCAGGGCTGGGATTGTGATGTAACCTGTCTTGCCCTTTTTTTTCCCCCAGAATTGCTTTTGCTATCCTCGGTCTCTTCTGGTTCCAAATGAATTTTCAGTATGTTTTCTCTAGATCTGTGAGAATGGTACACTAGTGATATTTTTACTGGGATTGCACTAAATGTGCATAACAGTTTGGGAAGTGAGGCCATTTTCACTATGGTGATTCTTCCTATCAATGAACAAGGGATATCTTTCCATTTTCTGATATCCCCTTTGATCTCCTTTTTTAGGGTACTGTAATTTTCACTGTACAGGTCTTCTACATCCTTAATTAGATTGATTCCTAAATATTTCAATTTTTAGGTGCTATTGTGAAGGTTCACTTTCCCTAATTTCTCTCTCAGTGAGTTTGCTGCTGCTCTACAGAAATGCTACTGATTTTTGAGTGCTGACTTTGTATCCTGCAACATTACTGAATCTGGATATTAAATTTACAAGCTTTTTGGTGGAGATTCTGGAATTTTCTATGTAAAATATCGTGTTATCTGTAAGTAAGAATAACTTAACTTCTTCCTTTACTATCTTTATTCCTTTTATTTCTTTCTCTTTTCTAATTGCTCTAGTATTTCCAGAACTATATTAAATAGGAGTAGTGATAATGGACATCCTTGTCTTGTTCATGACTTTAGAGTGAAAGTTTTCAGTTTCGATCATTTACTATGATGTTAGCCGTTGGTTTGTCATAAATGGCTTTCATAAGATTGAGGTAAAAACCATCCAATTTTCTGAAGGGTTTTTAATCATGAATGGGTATTGGACTTTGTCAAATGCTTTTTCTGCATTTATTGAGATGACCACATGATTTTTGTTTTTGGTTCTGTTAATATAGTGTATTACATTTATCGAATAATTGTTAAAAGTATTTCACCACTGCTAAAGTGGTAGGCACCAGGGACTGCTAAGGTCTTTTTGGATCTCCTGAACCAGTGACTCATGCAAGGTGGTCTGGGTACTAGGTCCTAGACTCTAGAAAGAATCCACTGGGTAGTTACCTGGGTCAGCTGCTCTTAAGCCTCGTTCCCCCTTTTTAAAATTGATGTTTAGTCAACTCCTCATCCTAAATTGAGGTAACTCTAAAAATGTAGTTTTACACATATAATATATTGTTTTGTAATAAGCTATTGTATCAGTTTTGTAAACATATAGAATAAAATCTAACCACTCTAGGAATTTGATCTTTACTATCTACTTTTAAAACTATGTGAGCTAACTTTTCTTTGTGAGTTGTATTTTACTGTGCCTCTCGTTCCTTTTTCTCTGCAAATGCATATTTTCACTTATTTTTCATTCAAAATTGTAAGTGCGATGTAATTGTTTACATTTCTGAAAATATTTTGCTAATCACCTTCTTTGAAAAAATTTTTATGATCTAAGTGTCTGTGTTAAATAATTTCTTCTAAATAGAATCATCTTTAGAATTATCATAGATATATAACAAGTTGAAATCACACACAGACCTTTACAATATTGACAAAATTATTAGTTTTTAAAAAATAAATTTTATTAGTAATTCATCTTTTAGCAAAATGGATGGGGCTTATTTTAATATTTTAATAGATTCATGTATTCATGGATAAATTTATTTGCCTGATTTAGCAGACATTCATTAAAAATCTACAAAAATAAGTACTAATTTGGCCAATGACATATAGAATATAAGTATGCAAAATCTAGTCTTCAATTATTTTTCTGTTTTCCTTTTTTTATAAATGGAAGTTCTAAGATATTTCTGTTACATAAATAAATTGAAAGACAAGTTTTAGTAGAAGTTTTATTCAGTTCTTTAATAGTTACACATAAAAACAATTACACAGTGACATCACCAAAAATAATTTTTACTAGTTCCAAGCTTTCAACTTGGGTTGGATTCTTCTTCAGTTAGGTTGGAAGCCAAGAACTGGAAATCATCTGGTTTGTTTGAATTGTTCTTCAATCTTTAGAGTAGCCATTTCTTTGTTTTCTTGAATTTATTTCAATAAATATTTTTCTAAGAACTGTGTACTGATTATTAATTGTGCCTTTAATCTGTCACTTAAAGATATTTCACTGAACTCAAAGTACACAAGGAACATGGAGAAAAATAAAAATACTTCAACCTACTTGGATGTACTCCTTAGAAATTCAACTGGAAAATAATCTGCTGTATCAGGCTTTCACTACTGTGTAGAGATGACTGTAGGTAGTCACATGGGCATATCCTTTATGGTCTTATAATTGCCAGAGCCCTAGAATTAATTATAAGGGTGAGATTACCCCTACCTTGTGATAACCCCATGGAGCATGATTACTTTAGTTTTAGGTGACTTTAGCAAGGATGTGATCCATTTAGTACCTAGGCAGGTCTTCCCTGGGAACACTCATAGCTATGTCTATTTATTTGATTTCATCTACACGATATTCACATTGAAATTTCAGATTTTGTGTGTATGTGTGCTGACGCACATTTCTCCCCAATTTTTGTATTTCTTTAGTCATTTTAATTGTGATATGAAAGGAAAGGAAATTCACCAGGAAGATAAAAATAATCACGGGGATAATCACTTTGAAATAGATATCTCTCTCCTTTGTGACATTTTCATTGCTTTTTGTTACATTTATAAAAATACTAGGTTTTTTTCTTTTTTTGTCTATCTATTCTTTCCCGTAATTCTGTTCTATTATTTTGGTCTATCCATTCTTGCCACTGTCATGCTAATTCATTTTTAGAGCTTAAAGCACATTATTATATTACAGCTGGTACTACACTCATTAGCTTTTGTCAAAAATAATTGATAGCAAAATGAATTTTGAGGAAAAAAAGAACAGAGTGGGAAGAATTATTCTTCCTCTGCTAAACTAGCAGAGAACTACAGCACCGGGAATGTAGCTCAGTGGACAAACCCTTGTCCAGCATTTTGAGAGCTTAGATTCAGTCCTCAGCCTTTCCCTCAAAATGGACTGTGTACCTACAGTAATACAGATACAGTGATAAAGATAGGACATTAATGGTAGAGAAATAGGTATACAGGTTTGTGGTAGAAAATATAATATAATATAAATATATATCCAGATTATTTTTGACAAAGTTTAAAAAGAAATTGAAAGGAGAAAGTTTATTCTTTTTGATAAATGATACTCAAGCAATTGGGCATTCATAGGCAAAGAACGTGAACTTCAATCTTTATACAAAGATTAACTCAGAATGAATCACATACTTAAGTGTAAAAATATAGAGAATTTAGCAAAAAAATGGACCTCTTAAAAAATAAAAACCCCTCTGTGAAAGACCTTGTGAGGAAAATGAAAAGACAAGCTATAGATTTGGGAGAAAATATTTGCATGTAATATCTATCAAAAGACTTGCATCCAGATTCTATAAGAAGATACCACAGTTCAATGGAAAAAAACTACAATCTAATTGGAAAATAGACAGAAACGCTAATGGGTATTGTCCAAAAAAGAATCTCTATATAGAAAATATATAATAAACACCTGAAAAAGATGTAAAATGTTAGTCATTAGTGAAATGAAAATTAAAACAAAAATGACATATATCTATACATCTATCGGAATGGTTATAATGAAAAACAGCAATATTACCAAATTCTGGCAAGGATTCAGAAAAAATGATCATGCATTCATTGCTGATAAAAATGAAACATTGCCATTTCTTTTAAAACTCAGCATGCACATGAAATAAGACATAGTAATCATTCTTTTGAGCATTTATCCCAGAGAAATGAAAATTTGTGCTCACTGAAAATCTGTGCGTGAATTTTCATAGCAGTTTTATTGATAGTGGCCAAAACCGAATGTTCTCCTACAGATGAGTGGTTAAACAAGTAGTGAAACATCTATGCCAGGGAATATTATTCAGCAACAGAAAGAAACACATTATGAACATACACAAAGTTGGTTCAAAGCATGTGCCAAATATCAATCTAAAAAAAATGTATTTAACAATGTAACCTTAAAAAAGGATAAACAAGTCATGTGTCCTAAAATAGATACATCTTAAGACCATAATGCTAAATGAAATACATAGAGATGGTTAAATATTGTATGGTTCCTCTTATATGAGGCATTTAAAGAGCTGGGTTAAGAATAAATAATAGGAAATAGACAGACTTGTGGAGATAGCAAATGGATTTGGTGATGGGGGACATGGTAGGGAAAGGAGAAGAAAGGGAAATAAAAAAGATTACTGAGATATGTATCTGTTCCAACTCCCCAAGATGAATGCAACTTTTATGTATCATGAACATATACTAATTAGAAAGATAAAATTATATGCATTATTATTCCATGTTTATAAAATTTTTGAAGTAACACAGAATGATAGACAAAAGACTAGTAGATGACATCAAAGATTGGGAGTGGAGAGAAGTGAATATGACTCCAAAGAGAAAATAAAAGAGAGCTTGGTAAACAGTTCTTCATATTGATTTTTGTAGTCATTGTCATTACAAAAAGCAACCCACTGGATAAAGCTTCATAGACTGGCACACACATACATACTAAGTGTTCATAAACTTGTATTATGAGAGTAAACTTTGTGGATGGTGCAAATATCAATTTCACAGCTTTCAAAACATGCTATGGCCGGGCGTGGTGGCGCACGCCTTTAATCCCAGCACTCGGGAGGCTGAGGTAGGCGGAGCGTTGTGAGTTCGAGGCCGGCCTGGGCTACAACGCGAGCGCAAGGCCGGCCTGAGCTGCATAGTGCGACCCTGCCTCAAAAAACCAGGGCCGGGAGTTTGGCTCAGCAGCTTAAGTGCCTGTCTGGCAGGTGCGCGGC
>RJWM01042413.1:0-14390 GCA_004363535.1 Dasyprocta punctata | reverse complement strand
TTAAAAATAAAAAAGCATCCTGAAATGTAAGGGTAGTTTTCTTTTTTTTTTTTTTTTTTTCTTTTTTTTTTGCGGCACCAGGGATTGAACTCACAACCTCGCGCCTGCCAGAGCAGGCGCTTAAGCCGCTGAGCCAAACTCCCGGCCCTAGTTTTTTTGAGGCAGGGTCGCACTATGTAGCTCGGGCTGGCCTTGCGCTCGCGTTGTAGCCCAAGCCGGCCTCGAACTCACAACACTTCTCCTACCTCAGCCTCCCGAGTGCTGGGATTAAAGGCGTGCGCCACCACGCCCGGCTCAAGGGTAGTTTTCTTAATTGAACAGATATGTGGTGTGTGGTGCCTTTACCTCAGAGAAACAAACACTTGGAGCAGATTTTCATTGTACCTAGTTAATTGTATCAGGTCTTTACTCTTCAGTGCTTTTCTTGCTGAAAAATGCAAGGTATTGCTAGGCATAGTGATGCATGCCTGTAATCCCAGCACTTGGGAGGCTGAGGCAGGAGGATTCCTGTGAGTTGAGGCTAGCGTGGGCTACAATGTGAGTGCAAGTCCAGCCTGAACTGCATAGTGAAACTCTGTCTCAAAAAGACAAAAAAATATGTAAGGTATTGTGCAGGTGTGTACCAAAATGGCCGAATATTTATGAAACATTTATATTGGCTCAGAGAGCCTCTAAATTACCATAGGAAAAAAGTTGCATCCTAATAAATGGGAGGTAGTCTAGGCAAAAAATAAAAATAAATAAATCCCACAACTATTAGCAGCAGAATCTGGTAGCAGTTGGAAAATGTCTGCTTGAACTAGAGCTAAGAGAATTTTTATAATTTTTTTATTTTAAAAAGCAAAACAGAAAAAAGGGTAGAAATACTACAGAACTTCAAAAAAACAGTAAGAAATCAACACTAGTTAATACATTACATATTGTTATCTTAGAAGTAGTTATTCAAGGTACAAAGTTAACGCATAAAAAGTGATCAATGACAACAGAAACTATTCTTTTTGATGAACTAACAGAGAATTAGTAGCATAGTTATCTATCTTGCACACTTATACATACATACAGTTATATGTGTATACCTACATGCATATAATCTTTTTGTTTCTTCCATTTCTCCTTTCCCCATCCCAGTTGTTCTTTAATTTTGAGCACTTTCTTTCCATTTCATTATTACAATATCTGTTGTACATTTTAGATCTTATTACTCTTTCAGTTTTTTTTACACTAGGGAGACAATAAAATATTTACAAATGTAAGTCTGATTTATTTCACTTATGAGTATAGTTTCGAGTTGCCTCCATTTACCTATAAAAGCCTCAAGATCATCTTTTTATAGCTGAGTAATAGTCCAATGCATAAAAATACCACATCTTTTTCATCCATTCTGTGGTTGATGGGCATTTTGGTTGTTTCCAAGATTTAGCTATTACAAGTTGTGCTGCTATAAACATGGGTGCACATATATCACTGTGACATGACACTTGCAATTTTTCTGGGAAAATACCCAGAAGGGAAATAGCTGGGTTGAATGGGACTTCCAATCCTAGTTTTTGAGGAATCTCCATACCAATTTCCACAGTGGTTGCACCAGTCTACACTCCACCAACAGTGGAGAAGGGTTCCTTTTTCCCCACAGCCCTGCCAACATTTATTATCAGTTGATTTCTTGATGGCAGCCATTCTTTCTGGAGTGAGATGGAATCTCAATGCTGTTTTAATTTGTATTTCTCAAATGACCAGTGATGTTGAGCATTTCTTCATGTATTTATTTGCCATTTCTATTTCTTCATCTGAGAAGTGCGTGTTCATCTCAGATGCCTATTTTTGGACTGGGTCTTTGAATTTGGGGGGCCTGATGTTGTTCAATTCTTTATATGTTCTGGATATAAGTCCTTTATCTGAGGGACAGTTGGCTAAAATTCTTTCCCATTCTGTGGGTTTCTTTTCACTTTATTGGTGATTTCTTTTGAAGTGCAAAAACTTTTTAATAAATCGACATCTCATGAACTCTTTGCCTACCCCTATGTCTTCAAGATTTCTACCTACCTTGTCTTCCAGTAAATTTAGTATTTCTATTTTAATATTTAGATCTTTGATCCATTTTGACTTCAGTTTAGTGCATGGTGATAGACATGGTCTAATTTCAGTCTTCAACATATGGAAGTCAGTTTTTCAAGCACTTTTTTTTTTTCCAGCACCAGGGCTCGAACTTGCAACCTCATGCCTGCCAAACATGCACTTAAGCCACTGAGCCAAACTCCCAGCCTTAGTTTTTTGAGGCAGGGTCACACTATAACTCAGGTCAGCCTTGCACTTGAGTTGTAACCCAAGCTGGCCTCAAACTCACAACGTTCCTGCTACCTCAGCCTTCCCAGTGCTGGGATTAAAGGCGTGTGCCACCATGCCTGGCTACTCAAGCACAATTCATTAAAGAGGCTATCTTTCTTCCAGTGAACATGTTTAGCTCCTTTGTCAAATATAAGGTGACTGAGTGTCTTTGTAGTTGTGTCTGCATCTTCTACTCTGTTCCATTGATCTTCCACTCTATTTTTTTTTTTGCCAGTACCATGTTGACTTTATCACTGTAGCTTTATAGTAAAGTTTTAAGTCAGGAATTGAGATGCCTCCTGCCTTGCTTTTGTTGCCCAGAATTGCCTTTGCTATTCTAGGTCTCTTCGGATTTCAGATAAATGTTAGGAATGTTTCCTCTAGATCTGTAAGGTATGTTAATGGTTTTTGTTTGTTTGTTTGTTTTTTGTTTTTTGCGGCACCAGGGATTGAACTCACAACTTCACACCTGACTGACAGGCACTTAAGCCACTGAGCCAAACGCCCAGCCCTAGGTTTTTCAAGGCAGGGTCGCACTATGTAGTTCAGGACAGCCTTGTGCTTGCATTGTAGCCCAACCCTGCCTCGAACTCACAAGGCTCCCCCTACTTCAGCCTGCCAAGTGCTGGGATTAAGGGTGTGCATCACCACACCTGGCTGTTAATGGTATTCTGATTGGGATTGCATTAAATCTGTATAACAGTTTGGGGAGTATGGCCATTTTCACAATGTTAGTTCTTCCTAACTGAGAGCAAGGGGATACCTTTCCATTTCTGACACCCTCTTCAATCTCCTTTTTTAGAGTACTATAGTTTTCAGCATATAGGTCTTTTACATTCTTTGTTAGGTTGATCCCTAAGTATTTCATTTTTTTGGATGCTATTGTGAAAGGTGTTATTTCCATAATTTCTCTTTCAGTGAATTTGTTGTTTGTGTACAGCAATGCTAATGATTTTTGAGTGTTGAATTTGTATCCAGCTACACTGCTGAATCTGTATATTAATTCTAGTAGCCTTTTGTAGGAGTTTTTAGGGTTTTCTATGTAGAGTATCATGTCATCTGCAAATCATGATAATTTAACTTCTTCCTTTCCTATTCTTATTCCTTTTATTTCTCTCTCTTGTCTGATTGCTCTGGCTAATGTTTCCAGAACTATATTGAATAGGAGTGCTGACAGTGGACATCCTTGCCTTGTTTCTGATTTTAGGGTGAAAGCTTTCAGTTTTTGTCCATTTAGTATAATGTTGGCTGTTGGTTTGTAATAAATGGCTTTCATCAGATTGAGGCAGATACCATCTATTCCAAGTTTCTGTAAGGTTTTTATCATGAACAAGTGTTGAACTTTATCAAAAGCTTTTTCTGTGTCTATTGAAATGATCATGTGATTTTTGTCTTTGGCTCTGTCGATGTGGTGTATTACATTTATTGATTTGCATACGTTAAACCATCTCTGCATTCCTGGAATAAATCTCACTTGGTCATGTTGTACAATCTTCTTGATGATTTGCTGCATTCTATTTGCCAGTATTTTATTGAGAATCTTTGCATCAATGTTCATTAAGGAGTTTGGCTTATAGTTCTCCTTTTTGGTTGGGTCTTTCTCTGGTTTTGGTATCAGAGTAATACTTGCCTCCAGGAATGAGTTAGGGAGGATGGTTTCCCTTTCAATTTCATTGAACAGTGTGAGTAGTATTGGCATTAAATCTCTAAATTTCTTGTAGAATTCAGCCGTGAATCCATCAGGACCTTGGCTTTTCTCTGTTGGTGGGTTTTTAATCAAGTTTTCAATTTCAGTAGCTGATACTGGGTTATTCAAAATTGTTATATCTTCTTGATTCAGCTTTAGTAATTCATACATTTCTAGGAATTTGTCCATTTCCTCTGTGTTTTCCACCCTATGTGAGTAAAGATTTTCAAAGTAGGTATTCATGATCTTCTGAATTTTCATAGCTTCTGTAGTAATTTCTCCCTTTTCATTCCTTATTGCATGAATTTGAGGGTTTTTTTTCTTTTTCTTGATAAGGTTAGCTGGAGGTCTATCAATTTTGTTTATTCTCTCAAAGAACCAGCTCTTTGATTCATTAATTCTTTGTGCTGTTTTCTTAGTCTCAACTGCATTAATTTCTGCTCTGATCTTTATAATTTCCTCTCTTCTATGGGCTTTGGGTTTGACTTACTCTTCTTTTTCTAGAAGGTTGAGGTGTAGCATTAGGTTATTTGTGTTTATTCTGTTTTCTTGATGTGACAATTTATTGCTACATATTTTCCTCTTAGGACTGCTTTCACTGCATCCCACAAGTTTTGGTCTGTTGTATCTGCATTTTCATTGAATTTTAGGTATTGTTTAATTTCTTCTTTAATTTCATCTGTAACCCACTGGTTGTTCAAGAGGTTGTTATTTAATTTCCATGTGTTTATGTAGGTTTTGCAGTTTCTTTTGCCGTTAATTTCCAATTTCAGTGCACTATGATCAGATAATATGCATGGGATAATTTCAATCCCTTTGCATTTTGAGAAAGGAAAGTACAATTATTTTCAGTGAAACTACATCAGCTACATAAAAGCAAGGAAAGTTTTGGCATGAAAGGCAGTACATAAGGAGAAGTAACTGCTGCTTCAGAATTGGCCCTGATGAACAGTCCAGAAACTTTATATGTAAATAGCCCAGATGACCCTGATAGTTGCTCATCAGGAGACTGAATCAAGGTTTCAGTATACAGCCAGGAATGTGAAAGTCTTTTTGAAGCTAACACAGGGCACACACCCAGAGTCCCAGCTATTTGCAAGGCTGAGGCATGCCATGACCTACGTAGCCTGTAAAGAGAGGGTGACAGGAGATTAAGAAAAAACTAGACACATCATAAAAGGAAAGCTGGGATGGGGTGGGACCTGACCTCTCTGATGAAGAGGGAGTGACAACCCAGCACAGTCTGCATCTTTATTTATACACAGTAAAAAGGAGGTAAGCACCCAAGGGGGCTAAAAGTGCAAGGTCTCAGTGTTTTGCTGAGAACACTGAAAGCGAAACATTATCAGAGCTCTCTGTGCTACAGTTAAGAGGGAGGAACACCAAGGCCGGACACCTGCTGGACTGACTTTGCTCTCATTCCAACGACTTGTTTCAACGGCTCGCCTCTGGTGCTCTGTGTTCTCGGGGCTGGCCTTGCTCTAGCCCCAAATGTATAGCCAATCTCCAGCTCAGTCACTCCCCCACAGAGGCAGGAGAATCAGTTGCGTCCAGGAGTTCAAGCCTAGCCTGGGCAGCATAGCAAGACCTCATCTCAACACAAAACAAAAAGTCTTTTTGTTGGTTTCACCTGCACTTGTGAACTGATGCGTTTCCTCATCTTTGTCAGCTACCACTCTTTAACCTTCATGATTAAAGTTAGGACATTGAAGAATTTATCTCTCAGCAAAACATCTGAATCTCATTGAGCAATGATACTCCTGTGATTCCCTCCTGTGTACATTAATAAATTTGCGTATCTTGCCAGGCATGGTGGTACACACCTGTAATCCCAGGACTCAGGAGGCTGAGGCAGAAGGATTTCCATGAGTTATAGGCCAGCCTGGGCTACATAGTGAGTTCAAGGCCAGTCTGAACTACAATGCAAAACCCTGGCTCAAAAGCCCTAAGTAATAAATAAATAAACAAATTTGTCTATCTGGTCTCCCATTTAATTTGCTTGCTGTCCATTCCTTCCATTAAAACTTCAGATGAAGAAAGTTTTCCCTTCACCCCTACACTGTATTAAGCTGTAATAAGCTTTTCTGAGTCTTCTGAGACCTTGTAATAAATCGTTAAACTGAGGGTGGTGGGGTTTTGTTTCTGTGGCTTGTTTGTTTGTGCTCAGGTTTGAACCCAGGGCCTTCTGGATCCTGAGCTATATCCCCCAATTTTTTTTTTTTTTGAGATGAGGTCTGGCTAAATCACTGTGATCCAGGCTGAACTCAAACTTGCAATCCTGCTTCAGCCTCCCAAAGGCTGGAATTACAAGCATGCAGCATCATGCCTAGCATATAAAGACTTTTTTCTTAAACACTCTAAATAAATATACTATGAAAACTTATCTTGCAACAATATTAATTTCAGGAAAAGAAATACTCACCAATTTATAAAACACAATAGATACTTCCATGTGGAATAAATGGACATTGGTTCCAAGTTTGAATGAACCCAAAGCACTCTTTGAGTACATGCCCCAAGTGAGTAGGGTAAAAATAAAACAGGAACAGACACTTTAGTCTGTGAGTACAGTGCTATTTCCATGAGCTTAATGTCTATTATGCCCTAAATATGTTTTGTTGCACTATGACCTTATTTTCAAGAGAAGTTGTAGTGCAAAATAGTAAAGAGCCAAAAAGCATAAAAAATAGTAAAGAGTCCCAGAAAGGTTAAAAGAAAATTGATACAGAAAATGGTACACAGCGCTGGACACAGTTGACCATGCTTGTTATCTCAGCACTCAGGAGGCTGAGGCAAGAAGGCATACCATGAGCTCTAGGCCAGCCTGGGCCTCATAAGCAACTTTAGGGCCAGCTTGCACTACATAGCAAGACCCTGTCTAAAAATTTTAAAAAGGCAAAAAATGGTGTAGAAAGAATACAATATCCAAAGACTGAACCTTCAAGCTTCTCTTTCACCAACCAGTACTCCACCGTTGGCAAATTCAATAAACTTGTGTTTATTGCGTTACAATGTATTTTGATATGATTTCTGCCATAAATTAGACTTTGACTGACTTCTGTGCCTGGCTCCTGGGAGTGAGACATAAAATCCTTGGAATCTTTGTTATTCAGGTGCCCTTCAGATCGTGCCTGAGTTTATGCTAAGAGATGAGATGACTCATGATGGGGATCAGTCATCAGAACCTCCAACAATGTGACCAAAGGGTTGGAGCTTTGAGCCAAACTGACCTCCAGTGTAGGTAATACAGGAGAGATTCAGTTCAATCACCTGTCCAGCAATTAGCTCAATCATCCCTACATAATGAAAGGCCAACAAAAACTGTAGACACTGAATAACAGTGCTTCCTGAATGGTGAACGCTTCAATGTGATAGGAAGGAGATACCGATTCCCTCAGGAAAAGACACAGAAGCTTTGTACTTGGGATCCTCTCATACCTCACCTTGTATGTCTTCCCATTTGGCTGGTCCTGGTTTGTATCTTTATACTAAAACTATAATTGTAAACAGAGTGTTTTTCCTGAGTTCTGTAAATCATTCTAACAAATTGTCAGACCTGAAGGGATTGATGGGAAACTTTCAAATCTGACTAGTTTGTTAGCAGTGCAGGTGCTCAGTGTATTGATCAGGTTTCTATAGCTGGGACAAAATACCTG
Organism: Dasyprocta punctata; assembly: GCA_004363535.1. Taxonomy (NCBI): domain Eukaryota; kingdom Metazoa; phylum Chordata; class Mammalia; order Rodentia; family Dasyproctidae; genus Dasyprocta; species Dasyprocta punctata. Next base: position 6,722 of record RJWM01042413.1, on the reverse strand, counting down.
GCATACACAATTTAAAGGAGAAGGGTTTATTTTTAGCCCACAGTTTCAGAGGGTTCAATTCATGGTCAGCTCAGAGGCAGAAATATCATGGCAGAAGGCATGGTGGAGGAAAGCTGCTGCACTCACAGAAACCAGGAAATAGAGCACAAGGAAAGAGCAGAGAAGATAATACACCCTTCAAAGGCACAACCCCAGCAACCTACTTTCTCCAGCCAGGTCTCATATCCCATTCAGTTATGAACTCCGTAATGGGTTAATGCATTAAGGTCAGTACCCCCATGATCTAATCGCCTCTTTAAACTCTGACTCTGAACACTGCTTCACTGGAGATGAAGCTTTGGGGGACACTTCTTTTTTTTTTTTTTTTTTTTTTTTTGAGACAGGGTCTCACTATGCAGTTCAGTCTGGTTTTGGGCTGACTTTGTAGCCCAGGCTGATTTCAAACTTGCGACAATCCTCCTGCCTCAGGTTCCCAAGTGCTAGAATTACAGGAGTGCACCACCACGCCTGGCTTGACACTTCATATTTAAACCAGAACATTCCAGACACTCCCAGAATGAAGCTGGCATTTGAAATGACGCAGCCTCATTGTGAATCATGCCCTTTAACTTGTGAGGTCTGTGCTAACTCTAGAAGTTAGTGCAAGACAGGAATTTCTATACATCAGTTGGTATCCAAATACTTTAAAATTATTGCCTACTTAGTTTTTAAGCTTAGTTTTCTAAGCTTCTATTTTTCACTGCTTAATTGGTATTTTTTTGTGAAAATTGAGTATTTTGTGGTGTGATAGAACACGTAATTTTTGCAAATAAAAGTTGATTTAGTGGCAGATGCAAATTAAAGTCATTAATAAGGAGTAAGTGCACTGAGAAAACCTATAACAAAAACCCCAAATGAGAAGTAGTCATCATCACCACGCTTTAGTACCTTGGTAATAAAGATAATATAATTTTGAGATTCAGATAATGAAGGCTCCTGATCATGTAGAAAACCTTGAAGGAAACTGTGTCTGAATAGATTACCAAAAGAAAATACAAAACAAAAAAACTTACAAAGAAGTAGGATAAATAGCATCAAAAACATGGCATAGTGAAGAATACCTATGCCTTGGAGTCAGGCCATCCAGTTATGGCTCCACAACTTACTACGTGTGTATCTTCAAGTTAGTCACTTAATCCCTACCAGTCTGTTTTCTGACCTATAAGACATGTATAAAAACCCTTTGTTAGGACTGGGGATATAACTCAGAGGCACAGCACCTTCCTGGCAAGCACAAGGTCGTAAGTTTCATTCCTGGTACCAAAATAATAATAATAATAATAATAATAATAACCCTTTGCTATGGTTTGATTCTGGATGTTGCTCTAAAACCTCATGCAGTCATGGGGGGCAGGTTTCTAGAATTTATGATTTTTTTAAATTTTATTTTAATAGAATTTATGATTAATTCATGGTCCAATGCTGGGATTATGTGTGTAAGTGCTACACCCACCCTAAGATGAGTGTGGACTGCCCTCTGCATGCTCCTCCCTTTTTGGCTCTTGTTCTTTGCTGTTTTCCACTGCTGTGAACAGTTGCCCCTGCCATGCCACCCTGCCTTGGAGCCAGCTGATTATGGACTGAAAGCTCCACAAACAGTGAGCTAAATGAACCTTTCTTTCCTTAATTTTGGGTGTCAGTATTTTGTCCCAGCAACAAGAGAAAAGTAAACAACACAGAATTTGGTACCAGAGAAGTGATTGTACCTGACCATGTGGTACAAGAGCCTTTGGGAAGCTTGTGGGAAGAGTTTGCAAAGGTTCAGAGATGTTACCTGAAAGAGTAGAGCTGGAATGCTTTAGGTTGTTCTGTATGGGAGATTCTGACCAGAGCTCAGAAGACCAGGAGTCTGACAGGAATCCTGCTGCTAAAAACCAGACTTCGGAGGTTTCTGCTGGAAAGGACTGCATTGGATGCTAAAGTCTAGATGACATGTATTATGGCTTGACAAAAAGTTTGTCTGCATTTTGCTCATGTCCAGAGATTTTGCCTGAGACTGAGATTAAGGGTGGCAGACTAATAAATCTGGCAGAAGAAATTTGAAGGCAGTCTAATGTTGGAGCAGTGGTATCGCTATGGTTGGGGGCTTTGAGACAGATTTATGTTGTCAATCAAGAGCAAAGAGTCCAGCAAATTGATTTAAAAATGTTGTGAGTTTGGCCAGGAAAAAAGCTTCAGTAAAGCTGTGGACTGCAAAGATACAGCTCAGATTCTTGAATGCTGAGAAGGAACAGAATATAAATGATGGTCTGAAGGCATCACAAGAAGCAGCAAGTGATCACCCTTTGTAGGCTCAGAACTGCAAAAGTGAAAGACTCTGCATTGAGGAGAAAGCCACAGAGCACAATGGCGGTGGCAGCCGCAACAGGTTTCAAAATGGCAGCCACTGTACCAGGATCCACAATGGTGGCAACATACAGAACTGTTTCCTAGGAATTGGATTCAGAGTGACCAGTGATTCAGGCCCTCGAACCCTACAGCCAAGAGAAAAGAAAGCCTGGCTAATGCTCCAGCTGGCAGCAGACCTTGGCATCATCCACGTGGCTCTGGTTTTAGGTGCATTCAGAATGCAAGAGTTCTAAGGTTAAAAAGGCTTCCACTCCAATTTCAGAAGGCCTACGAGCCCAGGCAGTGTGCTCCTGAGAGGGCAATGTGTGAAGCTGTGAGTGTGAAGCCTAAAGTGTAAGGGAGAACCCAGAAGTTTGGAAAAGCCAGGAACATAGATTATCTAAGGAAAGCTGCAAGGATAAAGCAGAACAGTCCTAAGAGAGAAGCTGTAGGAGATAAAACCACCAGAAGTGCCATAGGGATGGAGTTACACAAGCCTTTTGGAGCTCACAACTTAGCACAGATTTCTTCAGATGTTCCACATGGAACTACAGGACTTAATGTATTCTCTGCTGGATGTTGGACCTCCTTTGGTCCCATTCCTTTGTATTCCCCTTTTTGTACCTGTTGAAATGGTAATGTTTATCTTGTGCCATTGAATGTTGGAAGTGTTTAACTTTCTTTTCATTTGTACAGGGACTCACAGCTAAGAGTTTGCCTTAACTCTCAGCGGAGGCTTTGGACTTGGACTCTTCAGCAGTGCTGAAACTGTTAGGACTTTGGCAACTCTTGCAGATGGCTAAATGTTTTTGCATAAAGGATGTGCATGAGTCTTTGGGGGGCCAGGAGCAGAATGTCATGGTTTGTGTCTGAATGTCCCCTCAAAGCCTCATGCATTCATGGGGGCAAGCTTCTAGAATGTGTGATTAATTCATGGTCCAATGCTGGGATTACTGGTGTAGTGGCCTACATACAATATAAGGGACAAAAAGAGTCTCCTCTGTGTACTCCCCGCTTTTGGGCTCTTGTTTTTGCTGTTTTCTGCCACCATGAATAGTTGCCCCTGTGCCATCTGCCACCCTGCCTTGGAGCCAGCAGATTACAGACCGAAACTTCCACAAACTGTGAGCTAAATAAACCTTTCCTTCCTTAATTTTGGGTGTCAGGTACTTTGTTCCAGCGAAGACAGAAAAGTAACCAATACACCTTTGATCTGCTTGTCTGGCAGTTGTTACGAAGAACAGTAGAGATGATGTATATGACATTACTTTATAAAATCCAAACAAAGATAAAATGCTGGTGTTATAAAATTGCAGCTCTGAAGACATCTTTCAAATGCAACATCCAAAAGATAACAATTGAGATGTAGAGCAGTAGTGGGCTTGTTGTTTTGTTTCCTTCTTTTGGTTTTTGTTTTTGTTTTGTTTTTGCTTTTGAGACAGAGTCCACACTGGTCTTAAACTTGCTCTGTAATGCAGACTGGCCTTGAACTACTGATCATCCTGCCTCAACCTCCCTAGTACTGGAATTACACGTGTGTATCACCACACCCAGTGAGAGTATAGTGTTTCTCCCAAGGGTTGCCAATGGCTTCTACCTTAACAGAAGATTAAGGTAAGAAGATAGTGGAATGTGAGAATTAAAAGGCAGCATCCCACAAAAAGTTGAATGTTCCATTTTCAGTCCATGATATAAAATATGCCTTCTCCCCATGAAACCTGAATGGACACTATTAACAAAGCCACCCTAGTCAAAGAACTGTTCATAATTCCAGAAGCTAAAATATTTGACAGAACTGGTCTAAGCAAACTCCTGTAACAATGCCACTTGGCTCCTGAACCCTTTGTACACAGAGTGAACACCCCTTGGGTCTGCCAAGTGTGTCAGCTCTGGTGGAATGGACCATCTCTACTTTAGTTCTAAAAATGAATTAGTTTTCACAGAGCTTGTTCTTTCGTGGTTGACTGAATACATCATCTGTGCTAGATGTCCACACTTAATCTTCATGAATGCTAATAAGAGTTAATTATCAGCAAAAGAAGAACAGATGCACAAGTGTCACCATGAAATGGGATTCATGAGTATGCGAAATAAGGACACAAGGTGATCCAGGCCATCTACGAAACTCAACTAACTAGACTGCCAAGAGATGGGTTCCATTTCTTTTTATTTTATTATTTTATTGATTTGTCTGTGCTGCCATGAATGTTTACCACTCTATCAACTAATCCTTTAATTTGCCATCTTGTCATTATTTAGGGCATTAATATGAGATATTACTCTTTTATGGGGTATCATTCAAGGTTTTAGTAAGATACATATTTTTGGTTCCTTGGGAAAAGGTTTATTGATTTTTCTAGCACTTGCTGTTAATGCTCAGCGTTTGGTGATAGAATCTCAGGAGGAGGAGCTGTTACATGATCAGCATAACTTCTTAATCACCACTAGAAGAGTTTTTTGGCCAGCCCAAAAGCGCATATCCTTAAGGTACCAATTACTATAAAAGATAGTTTTCAACAAGAACTACCACAGACAGAGGTTATGCAAAGCCAGCTGCCTTAACACTCTTGCGGGTATTAGCTATGCAGACCATTGCTGTTTAAGGGCAAAGGTCTCTGGTTTTTCTGTAATGACAGAAAAGGACTCATAAGTGAAGAAGTGATGCTGCCCAATCAAATTAAAGTCATTACCAAATCTGCTCACTCATTCAGTAACTCATCGTTGCCTTGTGAAGTATGCTACCTGGGTACTACCAGGTACTACAGGTAGGTACTATCAGGAGCTACATGAAGAGGAATTAATTCAGAGAACACCAAAGATCCCTCTAAACTATGCCTTAGAGGAACATTGAAACAATCAAGAATGGTTATCCTGGAAATAACAAGATTCTAGGAAAACACAAGAGCCCTCAGACTTCAATATTTATACATTTCTTTTTTTTTTTTTTCTTGTAGAGATGAGCTTAGATTTGGTTTGCAGAGGTTTACATGGAAGTAATATCAATAGGCAACAATCAAACTCAACAGAAGGAACTCAAACACAGAGTGACACAGAGAAAGAGCTCACTGTCAGAGCAATCTAAAACTAGAATGAGCTGGTGTGAGTGCAGCGAAAGCCTACTTAGCCGTGTTAGGAGCAGAGGCACTGTATACTGCAGCCGCAGGATACCCGATATCACAGCCGTAAAGGAATCTGACGTCACTTCAAACCACATCACCTGGGGCTGCACCAGGCTCCCTTAGAGCCTGGCCTGGATGTCCTTCCCCCGCGCGCCTTGTTGTGGGTGCCAGGCTGGCCACCCGGAGGGTGTCTACTCTGCCCTTCGTGCTCACCATGGGCCCTTTCGTGGGGCTCTGTGCATCCCTGTCCTTGCAGCCTCCTCTCCCTCTGGGTCTGGTGGCTCCAAAGCTCCAAACACATCGTTGTTCGTTCCCCTAACTGTGAAGCCTCAGGGTCCCAGAGCCGATGGTGACGTTGGTGCTAAACTAACCCGGCCTCTGGACAAGAATGAAGTAAAGAAGATCTTAGATAAGTTTTATAAGAGGAAAGAAATTAGCTTTAGAAATTATATTATGCAGTCTCATTCCATGGATGTGGACACTCGCATTATTTTGAATGACATCTGCTTCGATGCAGCTCATGTGGATGATTTATTTCCATTTTTCTTGAGACATGCCAAATATTTCCTATGTTGGAATGGAAGGATGATCTGCATAAAATCAGTGACTTATGAATACCACCTAATTGGTACCCAGAAGCCAGAGCTATACAGCAGAAGATAAAACTTCTTCATTCAGGCCCCACAAACAGTGGAAAGACTTAGCATGCAATCCAGAAATACCTGTCAGCAAAATCTGGAGTGTACTGTGGCCCTTTAAAATTATTGGCACAAGGGCCAGGAGTTTGGTTGAGTAGGTTAACTGCCTGCCTGGCAGGCATGAGGTTGTGAGTTTGATCCCTGGTACCAACAAAAAATAAAATAAAATGAAAAATAAAATTACTGGCAGATGAGATCTTTGAAAAGAGTAATGCTGCTGTTAGTATATTACCAAGTATTTACTCTTCTTTTTTTTCCTTGTTCTTTTCTTTTTTGAGGGTGTAAGTGGACCTGGGGAAAAGACATATACAGTAATTTACTGTTAACAAAAAATTACTTTTATTTCTATGCACCTAAGAATCTATGACTTACTTGTAAGAGGTACCATTCCTATATGTACAATTATTTATTTTAATTTTTTAAATTTTATTCTAAAGAGAATAAAACAAAACAAAATGAAACAGAATAAAGCCAATCAAAACAAACAAACAAAAAATCACATCACCCAAAGGCAGTCACTCCTAAAATATTGAAACAT
>RJWM01042412.1:0-14390 GCA_004363535.1 Dasyprocta punctata | reverse complement strand
ATTTAAATAATAATAATAAAGTAAAAGACCCATTGCCATTTTCCCCCTCAAAAGCACCCCTCGCCCTGGACACACTGGGTCCACTGCCCCTGCCACTTTCCGGGGCTTTCCCAGAAGCCGTCCTTCCTACGAGTCTTCCTGGGCTGTGATTGCAAATACGGTGAGCCCAGCCCCTTGGAAAGGCGGCTCCTGAGCACACTGCGGGCGTCCAGCTCCGCCCCAGGTCACGGCCACCGCGAGAGGGGAGCGCCCTGGTCAGCTCGGGACACTGAGGCGACACTGGCAGGTTCCTCTATGTGCGGGGTAACGTGGTGCTGGACAGCGCCTCCCTGCCTTCCTCTCAGGGACCCAAAAGTTAAACCTCGCGCCTTCCACGTGCCACCAACCTCCCTCCAATCAGCTGTCAATACGTCGCTCAGCCCACTCCTTAACTCCGCCCCCTGTCAATTCCAGATAAAGCCCAGGCTTTTGTCCCTGAACCTCCCAGAGGGTGCTTGCATCTCTCGGGCAGCCCGCCCGTGCCCTCAGGAAAGGCCTTTCTTCTTTCCTTCTGTGTTTTCTCTCTTTTCTCTCTCAAGCGTGAGAGAACCAAACAGACACAACCTTAGCCAGGGCTCCGCCCAGCCCCAAGGGTGCTTTCCTGATAGAACAAAACAGCGTTTGGCAGTGTCGACTGGGGAGGGTTTTGTTTTGTTCGGTTTGGTTTTGTTTTCTAAATTAGGTTATTGGTATAACTTAGGAACACATAATGACCACCTTCACTATAGGGAATTTGTATCTGTACATGATATATCGTGATTCCTCTATTTTCCCCCTCCTCTTCCCACTCACAAATCTCGGGGTTCATTTTATCCTTCTTTTCACATGTTTTCTTTCCCTTCTTTCCTTCCCCACTTACCCTCTCTGTCTCCTTTCTCCTTTTGAATGTTTTCTCCCTATTTCACAATATCTATTGTACATTTATGCTATTTACATTTTCAGTTTCTCACCCCAAGGAGACAATGCGATATTTACACTTGTGTCCCATTTATTTCACTTACGATTATGGTCTCAGAGTCCATCCATTTAGCTGAGTCCCAGGTCACTGAGAGGGGACATCAGCCTCTCGCCAGTGTCTGTGAGTCCTGAGGAGCCAGTGTGAGTGGGGACCCTGTGCACCCTTCACCTCCGTCCTGGGCTTGTGAAAATTTCCACGTGAGAAACGCCATGTATTGGACCAAAGTCAGAGCCCACTTCTCACCTTGGAGCCGGTCTCTGCCCTGTGCTGGCGCTGAGCCCGCCGAGGGCCGCTCCCCTGTTCAGCAAGCCAGCTGCCCTGGTGCAGGACCCGGCGGGAGCTGCAGGAGCTTTGGGAGCACTGGGTTTGCCACCCTCCTGGGGACAGCGGGCTCTCTGCAGGTCTGCAGGGTCTCTCTGTCAGAAGCACACACAGTGTGCGGTGCCTGTGGCAGTGAGAGCCCCGCCTCCTGCAGAGCCAGCCGCAGTCACTCTGCCCCCAGGGCTGACTGGTCACCAGGCAAGGTGCCATCCTGGGGCTCAGTGTTCACCTCTGCTCCCGTGGACAGAGGCCCAGCAGGGTCCATAGCCAGGTCGACTGGGAAGTGGAGAAGCCCTCGGATGACACCTGCCCCACCTCCACCATGGCTGCTGTGCGGGGAGCCCCGCGTGTGAGAACGGGGTGGTGCAGGGAGGGACATGGCACCCACGGGACGTGCCGCCCTCCTCACTTGGCCATCAAGCTCCTCTGCCAGCATGCATGTAGTGTGGTGTCCTCACGTCTGCCGCCCTCCAAGAGGCACACGCCCACGCTGCTCCCAGTGCTGCCCTGTCACCAGGTTGCCAACTCCACTGGCTGAAGCCCATGGGTCTGTGCAGTAGGTAACTGCCCTTGGCCTCATTTTATTACACACCACTAACAACCAAGGCACGCAAAACCACAAGCAATGTGGCATTCCCTGAGGGCCGCCTGGTGTCTACAGGACCGAGGTATCCAGGCAGGACGACTTCTAGAGTTACAAGATTTCTATTAAATTCTTCCACACATTGGCTTCACCATGGGAAGCCTGTATTTGCTAAAACTTGCAGGCAACAATAGAAGTGTCAGTACTTGTGTACAATTACAGTGCTGTTGATTGTCTGGCTATTGATGGATGCTCAGAAGAAAACATCACAAACTCTTTGACCTTTACAGTCTTTGGGCACTTATTTCCTTGGAAGTTTGAATATAACATAAAAATTCATTGGGACATTAAAAATAGATGGATTATTCACCACATGTCTGAGATTTTAAAACCAGACACTGTTCCTCAGAAGAGGTATCCAATCACAAGTTCAGTTAACTCCATGTTGTGAATGGAGCTATAAGTACAGGTTTATTTTTGTTTTTCATTTTTTGCTAATCTCTTAACAGAATCTCTAATCTACTACTGGACAGAAAAAACACGGATGGACAAAGGTTTCAGTGTTGTTCCCTGTCTTAGTTAGTTTTCACTCATTGCTGAAACAGAATACCTGACCCCCAAAATTAGGGAAGGAAAGGTTTATTTCTTACAGTTCTTGGGAGTTTCAGTCCATACTCAGCTGGCTCCAAGGCAGCATGGCATGGCAGGACAGCCATTCATGGCAGCCACCAAACAACATGCCATGCGAACCCAGCAAGAGAGAAAGAGCAATATACATTCCTTCTGCCCTTACACAGTATGTCAGCTCCACCCCTGGGCAGGTGCAGCACTCACGTTGCCAATCCCAGCACCAGACAACAAACCAATCATGAACACCAGACTCAGCCCCATCCACATTACACAAGGCCTTGGGGGGACACAGGATCAAACCAATACATTCCCTGAGACTCAGTCATGCCTCCTCTCAGAAAGGACAATGTTTTAAGAAAAAAAATGATTCCTGAACTCTGACCACAAAACAAGATTCTCCAGTCCACACAAAAGGCAAAACTAAACTAAATATCAAAGTAACAGTGTCTGGCCTCTGGGCTGATATTTTCAGGTTCTTGCAGTTCACAAGCAACGCCCATCACTGAGGGGCATGGGCTCTGAGTTTGGAGAGCACAATTGGCCCTGTAGAGACTGGGACCTGAGTCTGTGGGTCTTTTCTCCCAGCAAGGTCCTTCACCAACTCAGCACCCTCAGTGTTTACAAAGGAAAACCCAGATCTGGTAGTCACTCAGTGTGCGTCAGTGCCACTGAGCAGTGCCCAGGGCCAGGGGCAGGCGGCCTTGGGCAGCACCAGCTCGTAGTCATGCTTGGGTGTGTGGGAACCAGGGCCCATGGTCATAGCCCTGAGTAGTGCATACTTCATTTCCAGCTCCGCCCTACAGCACCTCACATTCTCATAGCCGTGGTCCAGGGAGGTCAGGGAACGTGGCCACTGGGCTACATGGTGAGTGACTGTGTAGCACACGTCCTCCGTGCTGCTGCCGGGGTCAGCCTGCACCTGCAGTGCAACGAGAGAAGAGAAGTCACAGCCAGAGACCCAGGACAGGGGGTCTAAGCCCAGCATCCTTGCCCACCCAGGCCCAGGTAACCCCAGCCTGGTTCACCCCATCCTCCCGCAGGACCCCAATCCCTGTTCCACCCCTCCAGACTGGGACCTGAGGACCCCTGACAGCGGGCGCCTGCTGCAGCCTCTCTACGTCCAACTGCAAGGGACGCAGTCAACCTCCAAACAGAATCAACACATGACAGAACAAGACCCCCAGAAAATCAAAGCAAGGTACCGGAATTAAATCCACCAGGTGCTTATGGAGTAGCTTCACAGAGGAGCAGGGCTTCTCAGATTATTGATTTCCACCCTGTTTGTAAAGGTGAACACAGACACCTGCAAATGAGTATTGGCAAAGCTAAAAGGAAATAATTTTTATGGTGTTCAGATTTAACTAATTTTATTTGATTTTTGACTGTTTTTGTAATAATAGCTTTGAAAAAATAAATAATACAAGTCAAGAGATTTGGGACCACACTAACTTTCTAGTCATCTAGATCAGTTGAAGTACTTTAAAATTTTTATTTTCTTACACATCTGCATTAGAATATCAAACAAATTATTTAGAATACGAAGGATTTCTCTAAGTGCACTCAGAAATTGAAAGTATGGGAAGACAGAGGTGGCTCTCAAATAAAGTCATCTGTATTTTGACATTCCTGAGAAAAAACATGAGGAAAGATAATTTGGCTTTTGTTTTGTTTGATTTTGTTGTCCTTCAATTACCTGATTACAAGTGCAGGGAAATTCTTTACCTAGAGGATAAAACACAAAGGAAAAGAACGTGAGACTTTTGTACCACCACAGGTTGGAGAGACCATGGGGGACAGAAGCTGCTAACGGAACTTCACCGGCCGGCGCCTGGACTCCGGGCATCGGCCCACCAGGCTGAGACTCAGCCCCAGCCTGCCAGTAAACGGTGGGCACCACAGCAGACTCTGGGGCCTGGAGACAGAATCCTGTCCACAGACGCTGTGACAAGGGAGTGAGCCATGGACAAAAGTGATCATTGGAGGTGTAAGTATATGAGGAGAATTCTGTAAAATTATCGCAGGAAAATCACACAATACTTAAAGAATCATTAGAGAATAGGAGCAAAAACAACAAGATTATTTTTCTTTCAATACAAATACACAGATTTCAAGGTGGTTCAATCTGTGACTCCTAAAGCAATTTATGTGTGTGATAATCTGAAATCTACTAGTAGCATTAAAAAAATAACTAGAATTAGGGAAGTTACTAAATGTGGCCACTGTCCCTACTTAGAAAAAAAGTGCTTGACCCTAAAACCTTCAATCTCACGCTTTTGATGGTGATCCTTAGTAATTCTTAGAGTATTCTTAAATAGAATCTATGAAACAAAGTAAGCTAAGAATTTCTAATAGTCAACCATTTCTCAAAAATGAGAAGCCGTGTTCAGTGGTCTGATTTCCAATATGCAATGTCACATATATCCATACAGTTACACATCATTATTAGTGTAGTCGTATGTAATGATTTTATTACATATGTCACATGCTTCTGTTTTTGTACTTTCATAAAATAACCAAGTTACGCAGCCTGAACACAATGCAAGAATGCCATTGGTGACAAGGATTAGAAAGCCACGTGTCAGTGTGAAGCCCAGGAAGATATTACAGGTGAGGTTTTTCCTGCTTTGGGCTGATGCAGTGAAAATATTTAGAAATAGTCATGTTAAGGTTCAGATTAAAGCTGGGAACACGCCAGGACCACGCTACACTCCAGTGAGACCACACAGTGAGTAGAGGGCTCCTCTGGAGAGAGGAATTCCCTGGGAAACAATGGGCACCTGGCACCAATGGGAATAGCACAGGAACTTCAGTCCCCTGGGCCCCGTCCTCCAATTTGCCCCTTGGCCCAGCCCCCTCTGGCCCTGGACGTGAGCTTCCCTACATGTACCCTGAAGAAGTGTATCAAAGGGAAGCAGGAACAGAGCCCACCCAAGAAGACATGGGTCACTGTCACTTTTTACTCATTGCTGAGACAAAATACCTGACACCCAAAATTAGGGAAGGAAAGGTTCATTCTTACAGTTTCTTGGGAGTTTCAGTTCACACTTAGTTGGCTCCAAGTCAGCATGGAGTGGCAGGGCTGCCGTTCATGGTGGCTGCAAGCTGCAAGGCGCTCTGGCAAGACAGAGAGAGAGAGAGAGAGAGAGAGAGAGAGAGAGAGGAAGGGGAAGACCTGCCTTTCCTTACACTGTATCTCAGCTCCACCCCTGGGTGTGTGCCAATCCCAGCACTAGACAACAAACTAAAAATAAGCACTAGACTCAAAAGTATGAGGACTTGGGGTTACATAGTATTACCCAATACAGTCACCAACACCAGCACGGATGATCAGGTCCAAGCCTGCTGGGGAGGTGTTAGAGAAGGCAGGGAAGATCTGCCCCATTCAGTCATTACTGTCTCCCCCAAACCAAGCGAACAGCAGCGCAGACCCAGCAACGGGACACGTGACTGACGGATTCCCAGCGTCCTGGGCAGGGTGGGAAACAGTCATCTCACAGGACTGATGTCCGGTGTCCGTGCCCCAGGTCACAGCTGATGGAAGGCAGAGCACTCGGGGGCACTGGAAAGAGATCTCGGGACGGCCTGGAAGAAACGTGACTTCCCTCACTGCTGTCACCCTATTCGTAACCTTTGTCTCTATACCACAAGCCCAGTGCCTTCAAACGCAGGTTCAGTGGTCTGTGGCTCTGGAGCTCAGAGCTGTGAAAGCAGTGGAAGGCGTCGCGGGTCTGTCAGCCATGGGGACGCAGGCCCTGCTGGGGTGAGGGGTCATTGCAGGCTGCAGCCTCCTGAGGAAGCACGCCTGTCACCCGGCTGGCTCTCCCTCTGAGCAGCAAGAAGGGGCTCTCGTGGGAGGGTGTGGCCCTGTGCCCAGGTGGGGACAAACAACACCCTGACTGCTTCCCTGCCCTGGAGACCCAGGTGTCCGGCTGTCCCCGGTGGTGTGGGTGTCTCTCTTTGCCATGCCTGCAGGCTTCCTTCTAGGAGTCAGTAAAACCTTTCCGCTTCTTTTTCAGTGATCAACCTCATACTAACGAGGCTCCTGGACCCAGCCAGAGGCCGACTAAGGCTCCATAGAGGGTTCTCTCTCCCAGTCCCCTCAGCTCTCAGCCAGAGACCGTCAGCGTCGCCTGCCTGTCCTGAGGATCTAGGGGGACCCAGCTCAGCTTTCCAGCACCCAGAGCTTCTGTCATTCTCAGATCACAGCCGGCTCCACCTTCCACGCCAGCCACAGCCACCGGCATGCTCGGGGGGCTTCCCCTTCTTTGTCCCCCTTCCACCTTTTAAGGACCTTGGTCATTGCTGTTGCTCCTGTTGTAAGTCTCCCCTCCCAGAGATTCTTAATTAACTTCACCTTATCTGCAAAGTCAGCCCACAAAACCAGATTCACAGACTCCAGGTACAAACCAAACCTGAATACCTGTTGGTGGCTTTCTTCCTCCTACCACACTTGTACTTATTCTTCTGTACAAATCATGAAAATTTCACTGGATGACCACGTGAGTTGCAGTAATTGCTGCACACAAGGTTCTTTCAGTGACTAAAACCATCGATGGCAAACATCCAACATACAGCTGCTATACACAGGAAGGGTCACCAGCCCAGGGTCCTTGCTGAAGCTCAGGGCTCCATCACCATCATCAAAATGTCAAGTGACTAACAAGATAATCAGTGGAAAATACGTATGCACAAGCAGGCTCACAGTAACAGTGCAAGGCATGAGAAAAATGCATTGTGATGGACCCTGCAAAGTTTAATACAGAAGTGCCCCTCATGGTGGCACAGACCTGCAATCCAAAGTACACGAAGGCTGAGGCAGGAGGATCACCATTTTGAGGTCAAACTTAAAAATTTACCCAAGTCTTATCTCAAAAAATAAAACATAAAAACTCTGCATTTGGTCTCCAGTACCACAAGTTAAAAAAAAAAAAAGAAAAGAAAAGAAAAAGAAAGAATGGAAATAGAAATATGATGAACATTTTTAAGTTTAGAGATTTCAGATTCTAATTAGAGAGCAAATTTGATGGGAAATAAAAAGTTGACAAAATGAAAGAGAAATTATAAATAGTCCACCACTACAAAAGTGTTTGCTGTGTACTTAAAAATGTTCTCCACAATAAATACCATCCTGGAGACAGTCTCCTCCAAAACTTCTACTGAAGAACAAAAGAAAAATGATGATCACACACAAGCATTCCAAAACCTTAGGACAGGTGGCTAAGGAGCACCGTGGCTTAGACTTGACACCACAGCTGCACTTTGTAGTGCGGGGGTAGAGAGTACGAAGCAGGAGGCCAGGAACAGGGAGCCAGAGCCGAGGGCACCTTCAGGGAGAGGAAAGACGCTTCCCAGGAGGGACGCAGGGGCAACGCTTGCATATGCAAAGGTGGGGCAATCAGACTGAGGTGGACACCTGGCCTTCAAAGTTGGAGCCAGTACTGAGCAGGGGGAAGCGGCTCTCCACGTTTCTAACCTGACCCATAGCAAGGAGTGTGTTATCCCATAGCGAAGTATGGCTGCCTATGGAGACACACAGTGGAATCATCGTGTCATGACAATGTCATGTGCAAGGCACTGCAGTTATTCTAAATACGTTGTTCTATTTAGGGCTGCAGTGCTGTTTGGTGAGCTGAGTCTATTTTGTAGCCTGTGGAATTTGCTCACATACGATTTGTATTTGCTAACTGTACTTTAAAAAAACTGGAAAGACGGAAAGAACCCATCCTCAGGGAACAAACACCACTCTCTTACCTGCCCATTTGGGGTAACAGCACAAGTATAGCACAATCGCTGCCGGTTTAAGGCACAGTGGCCCTTTCTACAGCTCCAAAGCCAGCAGGACTTTGGTTCACTTCTTCCCACACAAATATATTACATGTTGTCCAAAATAAGTCATTATAAAATACCACTGTTTCACAAACATTGTGTGACCACTTTCTTGGGACAATGGAGGGAAGGAAATGTCTGGTTTTCTCCCTGAACACAGACGAAGCATGGGCAAACTCTCATGCACATATCTGTGTACACACACACACATGTGTCACGGATGACCTGGTTCCTGTAAAAGTTACAACAAGAGTGAGTGGGGTAACAAAAATAAACAAACAGGGCCGGGGATGCAGCTCACCGGCACAAGCACCTGTCTGGCAAAGTGCAAGGTCCTCAGTTTGCTTCTTGGTACCAGAAAAAAAAATAAACAAAGATGAACAGACAGAAAGCAAAAACAATTTATCAAGGGAGATAAATAAATATCTGCTTATTTAATAATAATAATAATAATAGAAAAAGAAAAATGAGCTGGTCTAAATCAGGAAAACAATAGAAGAGAATGGTGAAATCAGAAAATTGAAGCAACATCAACACCTTCAGTTAATAAAGTGAATTCTTCTAGAAACAAAGAGTGCCATTTAAGCAACATTGTAATGAAAATTAAATAACAGAAAACTAGGTAGTGGAATGGTCCGAGAAAGGACGATCACTCTGAAAAGTTAAGGCTGCATGCACGCATGTAACTTCTTAGCCTAGAGACGAAAACCAGACATAATGTAAGTGTTCGAAGTAATAAGGGAAAAAAAGTGTTGAAGGAAAGACGTGAATCTGAAAGTCGATTTCACCGTGAAGGAAAGGAAACTGCATGGGCCGCTGAGATACGCTGGCCGCAGCTGATAACACGATCTGCGGGCTTGAGATTTGCCAGCGCAGTGACCCCGGGTGTGTGTGGGACAGACAAGTTCATTGTCAATGAGCTCGATCCCAGGAACCATTTCACAACACACACATGTAGCAAAACGCCATGCTACATACCTTATATGTGTACAATTTTACTATTGTTTGCACCTCAAAATTCTGCAATTTTTAAAAATACAGACATAGAAAAAATAAAATTTTGCTATTCGGTGGGGGGCAGAATGAGTAAAGATTCCTTGCACATCAATGAGGAAAACATATAAAACCCAGGCAGTGGCCCAGCCTGGAGAATGAGGGGTGATCACGGAGCCCTGAAGCGAGAAGCTGACCCAGGAAGCCCCAGGGGAAGGGGACCCGCTGACTGTTACTCCTCAGAGGACGCCAGCCTGTGCAACCTTTAGGAGGAAACAGGCGAAACCACTGAGTCACCACAGCTGCACTTTGTAGCTTGCAAAGTCTGCTTCAAAGCAGTGGACAATAAAGAGCCCAGCACTCGGGGTCTGAGAGTCTCGCCCAGCTGAGCCTCGCTGCGGGCATCCGCACACCCTGCTCCTTCCCCTGACTCCACACAGCGGGGCAGAGGGGAAAATACGAAAAAAAGAATCAAGATGTGTTATGTGTATGTACCAGCTCTCCACAAAGGATGTAATTACTATGTAGTGCAACTATGTACTAATAAAAATTTAAAATGTCATTGAATAAATATTGGTTTATTCAGTGCAAATTTAAGTCAATACAAGATTCAGTGAAAAATTTCTGGTACTTTGAAAATCATCATCATCATTCAATTTTAAAATGAAATATTTTGAATGCTGTAGCTGCAATAATATTGAAAATATGTACCATAATAATTATTCTTCAATATAAAATGTAAAGTGTGTATTAATCCTGTATGTCATAAAAATAGTATGCTCATAAACTGTTATCCAAATACATTTTTATTTATAACTTATTAATACACTTATCATTATATTATTAAAATTGCAATGCCTTTTAAAAACTACTTTCTATTTTATGCACCTTGAATCTTTTATTGTACCAACATATGTAGTATTCTGAAATCACTAATCAAGTATTTGTTTATTTTTCATTATAATTTAGACTCCAAATTAAGAATTCAACAATCCAAAGTTTAGTATTTGCCACAATACTACAGGATACATTATGAAAGGTAAAAAGCTTATTTATTAGTATTGTATTTTGAAACTCCACTTCTCCCTTTGTCTAACAAAACTAATATTGTTTCAGAAATTTTCATGACTACTATTTAAATAATGCAAACCAGGGCAGGGGATTTAGCTCAGTGGCATAAGCGCCTGCCTGGCAAGTGCATGGTTGTGAGTTTGATCCCTGGTACCAACCCAAAAATAAATAAATAAATAAAATGAAATAAATAATGCAAACCACAAATTCAAGAATCACTCTAATTCTTATAATATCTTGAATAGGACTATTTTACATATATCACTTTGGCTTTTGATGCACATTTTATGCTTTGATTTTAGGCTCATGAACTTCCTTCAAAAATTCTTATGTGGCAGGTTTACTTATGATGACTTTTCTTGGCTTTTGGAGGAGGTAGAAGATTTAATTCTCCCTAATTTCTGAAAGATAGATTTTAAAGGTGAAATATTATTGCATGGTAGGGTTTTTTTCTTCAGTACTTTAAACATATCATTCCATTCTCTTGGGACCTGCAGGATTTCTGCTGAGAAATCCACCAACATGTGTATGCACTTAGCTTTGTAAAACATGTATTTTTGGGTCTCAAGTGTACTGATATTTCCTTTATCTTTGTTTTTAGCATTCATTTCTATGTGTCTTGCTGGATTCCCCCTCAAGTTACACTGAATTGGGTAGTTCTGTGCTTCCTTTTTTTTTTTTCTTTTTTTGAATGTTGACATTTCTGTTCATAATGGGAGAATTTTCAGCCATTATTTGTAGCATGTTTTATGACTCATTTTCTCTAACTGCTTGCTTGAAACTCCTATTATTCAAAGCCTTCATCTCTTGGGAGTCTCTTGATGCTGCACCACAATTCCCAAGGCTTTGTTCATTCTTCCTCATTCTTTTTTTGTTGTTATTGTTTTGTTTTCTAATGCGGTAATTTCGAATGTTTTACTTAGAGTGCAAAAATCCTTTCTGATAATAGAGTTCACTATTAAAACATTCTATTAAAATTTTAATTTCAGCAATTATAGCATCTCTGAGATTTCATCTGGCACTTGTAATTGTTGCTATTTTTGTAAAATGTCTTGCGATGTTTATGCATTGTTTGATAAAATTATTAAATATTGTGCTGTACAAGAATTTGTCATTTCATCATGCTTAACTTGATTGTGCTTTGCAGATTGCACATGTTTTTGAGAAAGAAAGTTTTGGCAACTGGTTGTTAGTATTTTAGCACTTACCAGATTACATTACATTGAGGACAAAACTTTTATTAGTTACAAAAAACCATAAAATTTTTCTTGTGACCTGCTTTATTGTGATACACTCTTTCTTGAAATAGTGTACAACTGAGCTTAAAATAATTCTCAGGTTCACCTGTTTATTCTTCTACTTCACTCAACCACTTTATATTATTTAAAATTCTTTCTAGGTTTTTGACCATCACTATCTCTTTGGAGGCTATTATTGGTGCTATATTCATTTCCTTTGGAGGTGTCACAGTTTCCTGATTCTTCATAACCTCCGTGTTTTTGTGTTATTTTCCATGTATTTTTAAAGATAAACTTTCCCTAGGCTTTCACAGGTGTTCTTTGGCAGAAATAGATTTTCATCGTTTCAGCCAGTTTACAGTTTGTGTCTAGGTGTTCCTCCAAGGCTTCATAGAGTCATGCACACAGGCTTTCCATAAGTTGCTGAATCAAGAGTGTGCAATGCTGCAGTTAAGCATGCTGAGACCGAGGGTGGGTGATTCCTGGATCAGTCCACTCCTTGGAGTGGCACTTCCCTAACCCCAGCAATCTAGATAAAATGCAAGAGGCAGAACATGACTTGTCCCTCCCCTTCTTGACTTCCTTTTGGTGTCTTCTGCTGCCAATAACAGTTTCTCCTCTGTGATGCTTCTCTGCCATGTGCCACCCTACCTAGGAGCCAGCCAATTACGGACTGAAACCTCTACAAACTGTGAGCTAAATAAACCTTTTCTCCTTTAACTTTAGGTGTTGGGTGTTTTGTCTCAACAATGAGAGAAAAGTAAGGCAGTATTTGGTTCTGAAAGTGGGATCATTGCTGTGACTATATGCAACCAAGTGGTTCAGTAACTTTGAGAATGGCTTGTGGAGGAGTTTGGAAAGGTTTGGAGATACTGGCTGAGAAAGTAGAACTGGGATGCCCTAGCCTGTAATGTATGGGAGATTCTGATCAGAACTCAGAAGACCAGGAGGCAGGTAGAAATGCTGCCACTAGAGACCAGGCCTGGGAGGTTTCTGCTGGGAAGAAGTACTGCATTGTTTGTTGGTCTCCAAACAATGTATTTTCTGGCTTGGCAAAAATTTGTTTTCCATTTGCTCCTGTCCAGATACTTTGTCTGAGAGGGAGATGAAGAGTGGTGGAGTAATCAACCTTGCAGAAGAAATTTCAAGGCAGTTGAATGTTGAGGGAGTGGCATGGGTATTGGGAGCTTTTAGAAAGATCTATGTTGTGAACCAAGAGCAAAAAGCCCAGTAGGATGATTTAAAACATTGTAAGTTTGAACAGAAAGAAGCTCCAGTAAAGTTGTGGATTACAAAGATAGCAGAGATCTTGACTGCTGAGAAGTAACAGGAGAATAGAAAAGATGTCCTGAGGGCATCTCAAAAGCCAGCAGGATCCCACCATTTGCAACGTCCAAATTGAAAAAGTAAGAATTGGAGAAGAAAGCCCCAGAACACCATGTTCTAGAGTGGTGAAAGTTTTAGCATGTTCCAAAATAGTGGCAACACAGAGAATTTGTTCCTCAGAATTGGTTTCAGAATGATCCAGGCACTCAGCCACTACAAGCAAGAAGCATGAAAACCCAGCTATTGCTCTTGCCGGCAGCAGACATATTCATCATCGACATGGTGCCAGTTTTAGCAGCATGGAAAATGCAAGACTTGTGGGGTCAGGAAGGCTTCCACCCCAATTTCAGAAGAAGACTAGGGAAGACAGGCAGTGTGCCCCTGTGTGAAGCTGTTAACGTGAAGCCAATGGTACAGTGCAAACTCCAGAATTTTTGAAAAGCCAGGAATGTGGATCATCAGAGGAAAACTGCAAGAAGGGATCAAAAATTCCCAAGAAAGAAGGCATGGGAACTACAAACACAGAAGTCCCATAGGAATGCAGCCACCCAACTCTTTCCTTTAGAGCTCACATCGTGCCACAAATATACTTGCATGCTGCACGTGGAATTACAGGACTTAATGTCTGCCTTGCTGTATTTTAGATTTGCTTTGATCCCATTCCTTTGTATTCCTCTGTTTGTAATGTCTGTCTTGTGCCATTGAATGTTGGAAGTGTTTAAATTTTTTTCATTTGTACAGGAGTTCACAATTAAGATTTTGCCTTAAATCTCAGAGAAGACCTGGGAATTGGACTTTTTGGCAGTGCTGAAACTGTTAGGAACTTGCCAACATTTAGAAAAATGCCTCTTGCAGAAGAGAATGTACATGAGTCTTTGGGGGCCGCAGGGAGAATGCTGGGTATTTTTGTCTCAGCAGCAAGAGAAAAGAAATTATGACCTCCAGTTTCTGACTCTGATCAGGACTCTGGACAGGAAACAGTTGCAGTGTGGCCTCCAGCTGTGAAAGCTTTCCCTATGCTCTGATGTAGGCAAAGCTGCCCAACAGACTCTGATATCCTGGAAAGTCACTGGCAGGGCCGTGAGAAAGAACTGCTAACTGGGTTCTATGAGGTCTTTTGCCCGGTTGTTCTCAGGCTGTGCTCTCTGGCCAGAGGACAACACCACTTGAAATCTGCAGCTGGACAAGCTGGGCTTGGATTTTAGGTGGAGGTGCTGCTCAGGCTTGATGGGACAATAGGCCACGTTCTTTAGAAATGGACAACTGGTTACTTAGTGGTACCTGACCTTCTACATCAAGCCATTGTGTCTATTGCTGTGCTTCTCTGAAATGCACAGGGTGGCCTTCTCTCTGACCAGAGTGTGTGTGCCTCTGCGTGTGTGTGTGTGTGTGCGTGTGTGTGTGT
>RJWM01042411.1:0-14403 GCA_004363535.1 Dasyprocta punctata | reverse complement strand
GAGGAGGAGGAGGAGGAGGAGGAGGAGGAGGAGGAGGAGGAGGACCCCCTGAGCTTTAGCTGGAAGAGTACCCAGACAAATGCAAATACAGGATTATGTACCTGAATTCCTGTGCTTCTCCCCCATCAGGAAATCGCTATGCTGGCCCATCTTCCTGCAGTTTTAGTGGTTATTAGAATACATTAATTCCAGTGATGGCAACTTTATATCTCCACGGGGCAAATGGCAAAACAAACCTTGCTTCCAGTCCACACGTATCTGTTATTCTTTGTCATTCACTTATTTTAAAAATTATTGTTATTTTTGTTTCACTTTTTAGGGCAGTTTCAGGTTCACAGCAAAATTGCAAGTACGATGATGTCCCATACTCCGCCGGCCCCGGCCCCGGGCACACACTGTCTCCTCCAGTGTGGGGTCTCCCACGTGACTGGCACTGCCTTAGTTACTTTCTCATCCCCAGCACCCACAGCTTAAAGGAGGAGAGGTTTGTTTGGCTTCTGATTTCAGAGGGCTCAGTCCGTAGCTGGCTGGCTCCAAGGCGGGAAGGGCGTGGCGGGAGGGTTTGGTGGAGGAAACCGCTCACCGCATGGTGGCCAGGCAGCTGAGAGCAAAGGAGGAGCAGGGAGGGAGTTGCTTCTGTGTCATAACCTCCGTGGCCTGCTTCTTCCGACCAGGCCTAACCTTCTATCGGCACAGCCAGCCGTGGTTCATGAGTGGATTGGTCCACTGCTGCGGGTGGCACTCATGGCCCAGTTTCCTTCTGTAAGTCTGCTTTCGAACTCAAGTCTTTTGGGGGACATTCTAGATCTAAACCGTAACAGGTACCATTCAAAGAAGCATCGCTATACCCAAAGCCTGCTTTTCTTCGAGGCTCTCTTAGTATTGTACGTTCTGTGAGGTTAGACACGTGCGGCATGACGTGCATCATCGCAGTGCTCCACGGAGTATTCCTTGTGCCCCGGAAGTCCCCCGTGCTCTGCCTACCCACTCCTCCCCGGCCTCTATGGCTCCCTGATCTTTTTACTTTGCCTTTCATTGCCCAAATTGTTGTGTGAGTCTTTTCACTTCTGAGGAGCTGTAGCTTTACAGAGGAGTTGGGAAGCTGGGGCGGTTTCCACGGGCCTTCACTCTGCTTTCCCACGTGTTCCACAGAGCGAGGCACATCTGTCTAAACCAAGAGATCGACATCGGAACACAGTATCGACTACACTGCAGACATTTCTGTGTTTCATCAGTTTTTCCTATTAGCGTCTTTCTGGGCCCATGGTCTAATGCAGAATACCATGTTTTCTTAAGTTGTCATGATCCTGAACTGTGATCTGTGATAGTTTCTGAGTTTTTCTTTGTTGGTGTGTGTGTGCTTGTGTGTGTGTATGTGTGGTTGTGTGTGCACACGCATGTGTGTGAAGTTAACACATTTTGCAGAACATGTCTCACGGGTTAATTTAATGTGGCTATTGATTTATTAAAATAAACGTTTTAAGCTGGGTGTGGTGGTGCATGCCTGTAACCCCAGCACTCAGGAGGCTGAGGCAGGAGGATCATTGTGAATTCGAGACCAACCTGGGCTATGAAGTGAGCTCAAGGCCAGCCTGAATTGGATAACAAGACCCTGTCTCAAAAAGACAAAAAATAAAATAATAAATAAATGTTTTATTTCATAGTACTTTTAGATTCACAAGACTTGTAAAGCCAGAGCAGACAGTTACACATATTGCCCACCCAACATCTTAGATTATTATGGTGTATTTGTCAGTTTGTGAACCGATATTGATGCATCATTATCAGCTAATTTCCATAGTTTATAAACGTTTTCTTGGTTTTTACCTAGAATCATTTTTCTGCCCAGGGACAGGGTCTTGAATGTCTTAGACAGCTGGGGGTCATGCTTCTTTCTCTCAGTTGACCTTTGCCTGTTATTTTTCTCATAATTAGCCTGGGGCTGTGACTTTCTGATAAGAAGAATACAGACATAAAGCCCTGTTCTTGCCATGTCATAAAAATGTGCACATTGTCAGTGTGACTTGGGACGGTTGACATTGCCTCTGTGTCCTGGTCTGACGCAGGGTTTGAAGTTCAGGTTTAAAGTTCTTCCCTACTTCCCTGTCAGTGCCACATTGCAATCTTTATAAGAATGACATTTAAAGCCGGGCATGGTGGTGGATGCCCGCAATCCTGGCCTTTTGGAGGCTGAGGCAGGAGGATCACTGTGACTTCAAGGCCAGACTGGGCTACATAAGTAAGTTCAAAGGCAGCCTGAACTGCATAGCAAGGCCCTGTCTTAAAAAAAAAAAAGGCATTTAAGGAATGGGGACTTGTGTTGCACCTTCTGAAGGCACAGAATCTATGTACATTAGTGTTATGGATTAAAATCTGGTGGTCAACTTAGCACCAGTTGAATTAATTCAGTTGGTGTTGAGTAAAGATGCTCCACCTGAAGAAAGTTACCAGTATAAATAGAGATGTGGAGAAGAAGAGCAAGGAGTTGTGGGTTCTTTCAAGAGTTGCTGTTTTGAGCCGATGGTTCTCCCGGAGGTGCTTGTCATGCTGGCTTCCTCAATATGGATTCAGCCATTATCGTCAGAGGAGCTCGGGACCTCATCGGTGAGAGTGGCTGTGGTTCATGTTGCGGGAGCTCTGCTCCTCACATTGTGCATCGCTTCCTGGCTCCGGAGGGGAGGCTGTGTGCTGGAGAAGCTCGTCACGCTGGGCTTCCTGACCTGTGTTTAATTGTTCTCCCTCGTCGGAGGAGTGCGGGACCTCGTTGCCGCTGAGGATGACTGTGGTGCTCTTCAGGGCAGCCCCGCTTCTTATTTTGAGCGTGACTTCTCGGCTTCCATGTAGAACCCTCAACCCACTGCACAGCTCCTTTACCCCACTGACATAGACTTTCTAGTTCCACCGCTGACCTTTGGCCTTCCCAGCACAGAACTGTAAATAGACTGGCGTGAGTCCTTGTTGTGGGCTCTTAGATTCCCATTTGGATTTGTGGGAGGCATTGTCATGCATTTGGGTCTCTAGCTGGACTCTTGCAGGACATTGCTGTGGGATCCAGGCCTTCGGCTAAATATCCTGGGTCTTAGTATTGTGGATTGATTTTCTTGCACTTCTAACTTTGGGTGACTATTATAAAACAATATTACAAATCCTGTGTCCTGTATGCAGTTGTTCTCCCTGTAACCCCTGACAACAACAATTAGTTAGAATTTGTTTGCATGTAGTACAGTATATTCGTCTTGTTTCTTATTTATATCGGCGCATACTTATTGATATGTTTTGTATGCTTTGGGTTATGATGCAGTATGACTTGGCTTATTTTATTGCTCACATTATTCCAGCTTTGATGCCTGGGCGCACTCTCGTTTCGCTCCTCTTTGTTGAGCTCTGTGGTTTTGTAGAAGTCGCTTCGTTCATTTGCTGGAATTGCGCGAGGATCCACACTCACCGTGTGACCCTCATGCCCCAATCCCAGCAGCATCCACGCTTCGAGAAAGGCTTGGCTCTTTTTACTGGACACTGATGTTAGGAGACTTGTCTGGGGGCTGGAGTCTCACTGCTCCTGGGCTTTCCTGGCTGAGCAACGAAAGAAAGGTACGTGTACACACGTGTGTGTGTTTGTGCGTGTGCTAACCCAGGTATTCATTAATAGTTACATATGGAACCACCCATGTGTACATTAACCCAAACATGAATTCACACCCAGCATCTCCAGTTCTCATTGGTGCTTCTTTCTACTGATTTATAAATTCTGTCTGTAGGAGTAAGAAGCCTGGATCCTACTACCTGCCGCCCACTCATGTAGCTGTGAGCCGCGGGACACAGGGCGGTGGGGCAGGGTCCCCGGTGACAGTGCCGCACCCTGACAGGAGCCCTGTGACTCCCTAAGTTACGTTGCTCGCGTTTTCCTCCCCTGACTTCCTCCGGGAGGAGGCTTCCTTCACACTCCAGTGGCACAGTTAGCGCCTTGAGCACTGTCTTCCTTCTGCCTGGGGGTCCCCTGACTCCGAAATGATTTATTTTAAATTTGCACATATTATGGTTTCCTCTGTTTTTCAGTCTTCTGTTAGGGCGTGCCTTCGGGGAGTATGCCCAATAATCTCATACAGATTCATGTCGAAGACCGCACTGAAATCATTAATCACTGAAGTGAATTTTAAGAGCTTGAAACCAGCCCAAAGCACATTTGAGATGGTAGGTGTCCAATACTAGGAGAGCAGCGCCACGTTAGACCCGAAACTGGTTCTTTTCCAGCAGGGCCCTAAGCCATGTGTTAGGAGATTATCTGTTCCATGGGAAAGAAATGATTTCCATCTCTGTTGGACAGAAATGTCTAAACTAACCTCCACCCCACAGAGCTGTAAAACAACCCAGAAAATCAATTGGCAAGACTAGCCCTGTCCTGGAAGAATAGGTAGTTATTTCTTTTTATATTTCAGTGATTTTTCTGATACTGAATGGGGAAAAACAAGAATTGGCGGTATCTAAAAAAAAATACACCATCGGGGAAGAAGATGAAAATTGGTAAGAAGATGAGGCTGAGGAAGGTATGGAAGGATGGAAGGGGCCGCATGAAAGGTGTCACTCAGAAACGCACACCTGCAGATCCTGCCTGTGACGGGGGTGGCGAGTTTGGCTGTGAGCCGAGCGGCTCGGCAGGCAAAGGTCTCCATAGATGGCTCTGAAATGCACAGACTCTGGATCCGATTTCTTCTTAGGGCCATAAAAAACGCGGTCCATTAAATACTTGGCAAAACCATCTGTAGCCTTTAGCAACTGAAAAACCTACAGGCAAGGAAGCCCTCAGACCCAGCCTGCACACCCTGCGGCCTTTCTCTTAAAGTGCTCGCTCTGACTTGGGCACTTTTAGCCAAAGCCCTTTGCTGATTGATTAAAGCAAGACCTCGTCTCCACCTGGCTACGAGGCAGACAGAAGAGACAGCTCTCTGGTATTCCTCTCCGGAATGTGTCTGCCGAGGTTAGTTTTCCATAAGTATCACTTGAGAAGGGAAGAAATCGTACTCATGGTGGTAGAATCACCCATTCTGGCCCAGCTGCCTGTGTCTGGAACTGGTATTTTGTACCCTGTAAGACACACACACACTCAAGGCCGGGGAGTAAGAATTTCGAAGAGAATGCGTGACAGTGAATCTTGATCATCAGCTTGATTGACTTGAGAGCTGTCTTTGGGATTAGTGAAGTCCACTTCTGGGCGTCTGGTGGGTCCTGGAGATGCAGCTTTGGGGAGACCCCTGGCCTCTGAGCCCTTCCTCTCTGTGCTGCTCCCCTGCACCCTGCTTCCAGCAGCCGCAGAATGAGCAGCCTCCCTCTGCCGTGGCCCTTCTCCATGATGCCTCTGTCTTGGCGCCAACCTACCATGGACTGAAATCTTTGAAACCATGAGCCAAAATAAACCTTTAAATCACAGGTGTCAGATATTGTGTCATAGCCACAAACAGCTGATGCATTCAGAGCTGTCTAGGCAAGAGTGAGACTCAGAACAGAACAGAAGAGCGACCAGTCTCTTCCTGTTCCTACTTGCTTGCACACTTCTTGATTTCTCTCCGTTTTGTTTCTGTGTTTCAGCTGAAGACCCTTGCGAACCACCCAGCCTTGGTTCCTGTGTCTGTATTTATGCTGAGGGGCAGAGGCATACGGAAGCCCTGTGGGTGGCATCAGAGATATCGTGAGAAATCCTGGGAGGATTGGTCCCAAAACTTCTCTGTTGGCAAGTCCATCGCCGACACCACGTTGAGGGTGGGGCCCTCCAGAGGCGACTAGGTCCTTGGGACTCCGCCGCCTGGCCCGGGTTGCTGCCCTTAGACTGGGAGTGGGTCCCTGATGCAAGGATGACTCCATCTGTCTTCCCCTCTGTTTATCTCTGGCATGCATTCTCTCTCCAATTCTAAGAAAACATATATTGTGTTAGATGGACCTAAAATCAATGCAAGCCAATAGCAGGCACTCCTTGAAGGCAGCCTATGGGAATTTCCTCGCAAAGAGCAGCACATCTAGCAGGCAATGCCGCGAAGATGCAAACGTCAGCTTTCAGGACAGCACGTGTGCGTCCTCCCTGGTCCTTTGCCTTCCGCCACAGCTCAGCTCAGCAGGCCCTTCGGCGATGCAGCCCTCACTCACGGACTTCCCAGCCTCCGGGCCCCCGAGCGCCCCCGTCTATTAGCAATGACCCAGTCTCGGGCAGTCAGGAATAACCGCGTGACACGCACTGAGACGGGAGGAAAAGAGCAGAGGCCGAAGGCTGAGATGACGCGTGTGGCCGGGGCCTCTTGGGAGCAAACATTGCTCTGGTTTTAGCACAAAAGCTTCACCGTTGCTCACTTTAAAGACTGACTCGCTTCTGGAAGCTTCCTGTAGCCCCAAGGTGTGTGGATCGAGAAGCAGCCTCGAGGGGACGGGGAACAGCTGTCTATTCCCTCGATGGTCTGCAGAGCAGGCAGATCCTTCCCAAGATAAGTGCTGGCCGTGGAGCCGTCTTCATCTTCCCAGTGAGGTCAGCGGCTGCCTCCCGGGAGGCCTCCCACGTCGGGAGCGTGGCACCCCGGGGCCCAGCCTGGAGATGCTATCTGGCGCCCTGGCTCGGCTCCCAGGCCAGCCGGTGAGAACAGACCCGGCTCCTCCTCGTCTCACCCACAGAGACACAAGTCTCGGTGCTCTGAGTGATGGTTTCGTGGTTCCCAGATGGTGAGAAGAGCTCGTGGAGCAGATGGGGCCCTGCTTATTCAGGGCGCGGGGGTTAAGGCTGCAGACACTTGGAGGAGTTTTCCACTTTCCTCAGTGTTTCTTACTATAAATTACTGTAATCATTAGCATCTGGAACTCTCTGGAACTTTCAGAGGCATGAAGAGTCTAAAAGTCACAAAACACAATGCCACGTCTACACTCAGATACAATTTTTTATTATCTCTTTCACCAGCACCACTACCACCACCGCAGCATACTAAGACATTAACTGCTGACGGCTCCCCAAAAATGATTTCTTCCTATTTCATAGGCTTCTGCACAAAAGTGATGGGTCTTTTATTTTTTGGTCTTTTTTGAGACAGGGTCACGCTATGTAGTTCAAGGTGTACTCGAACTCACTGTGTAGCCCAGGCTGGCCTTGAACTTGCAGTAATCCTCCTGTCTCAGCCTCCCGAGTACCTGGCACACAAAAGAGTGTTCTAAAATAAGAATTTTCTCTCCAGAATCACAAATTATCTTCTAAACCGAAGCATGGCAGTTGTCATTCACTCATTAGAGTGCTTCATCCTAAACCTTGTTTTTCCCTAACATCCTCTGGGAATTGGCTCCCAAGGGAATAGAGATTTTTATTGGAACATAAAACGGGAATGGGAGTGGGAAGGCTGGACCATGTCTTAGGATGCCTTCAGCCAAAAGACTTCTCCCTTGCTCAAAATAGTCTTCTCTTAACAATTTATGTCCAGCATTGAAGCCAACACGGAGTAGCATACGTGGCCACATTGATGTGCCCCTGGCATAGCCACCTCCTCTGAACACCCACGCAGAGGCCCACACTCAAAGTAGCAACCCAAGTAGTTCCAGGCGGATGGACGGCTTGCTGTTCACGCGTACTTCTTAAACCTCGTCAAGCGACTGGAGACTGGCACCAGAGCGAGTCAGGAAGTAGGAGGGAAGAGCGGTGCCCCGGCCGCTGAGAGGCTCACGGGTGCTCACCGCCTGCGCTCCACCTCCTCCACCCTAGGCGGGTCTGTCCCTTCTACCCCACCCACCAGTGCCCTCCTGTGAATAAATTTCGAGCCCTTGGGGCACACTCTCATTCGTCCTCTTCTCCATGCGCTCGCTCGGTCCCAAGCAGGTATAAGTTACAGTGTCCGAGCTGCAAACAACAGAAGCTGACATGGGCTGATTTTAATTTAAAAACAAGTGCACTGGAAAAGTAACAGGGAACTGAACAGCAGAGCTGTGATAATTTGCAAACTTGGCCGTGCAGTTCTACTCCATACTGTCTGCAACATGACTTCTAGGTCTTCCCACCAAGGATCCCAACTTGGTCGCCACCCTCTTGAGTGTGACCCTCTGATTTGCTTTGGTCACCAGAATGCAGCAGAAGTGAGGATGACCCAAGGCTAGCCTGGGCCTGCAGGCTCGTGTGCTTCTGCTCCTTCTCAGGGGCTCTGCCCAGATGTCTGCGAATAAACTCAGCCTAGAATTCCGGAACGAGACTATGAAGGATAGCAAATCCCCACCTAGGCCACCTAGGCCAGCGACCTGCACTGGTGACTCCAGCTCACCAATCACCAGCTTCAGTACGTGTGTGACTCCCACCAAGGCCAAGAGAAATGCCCAGCTTAGATCAAGTCCAAGTCGCTGACCCTCAGAATTTTGAGGTAAACAAGCGGACATTATCTTACGCTACTAAGCTTGGGGACTGTGACCGCTACTCGTCACTGTATTGCTAGCAGATCAGTAGGTCACACCTTTGAGTGTCTGGTATGTGACGGAGATGCGACCTTGGGTGCTGTGTCTGGTCCCTGGCCCCTTTCTTTCCGGCGCTGTTCCCTGTTCTGCTTCCTGGTTGCCAGGAGCACAGCAGCTTGGCTGCACCACTCCTTCCGCCACGATGTCCAGCCTTGGAGTCAGCGGATCATGGACTTAGTGCCCTGAGACTGTGAGCCCATCAAACCTCTCCTCCCTTAAATTCTGCTTGTCGGGTGCTGTATCCAGCAGCAGGGCAGTGGACTAACATAGGGATTATTTGTTACGCGACAAAAGCTCACCAGTATAAAACCCTTAAGAGTAGAGCACGGGAATCAGGCATAATAGCTTCTCCAGAGATCTCATAAGATGATACAGCTCTCCCGCTTCTCATTCTTTTTGAACCTGCTCATTCCAGAGTAAAAGAAGGAACTTGGTCCACCCTGGTCAGATGTCTTCCCCGAGAAGGGCTGGAATAGTCTGGCTTAGCAGTTTTGTCTGAACTATAGGAACAGAGCAAGGACACTTCCTTAAAGAAACATAGCGGCTGCTGTTTCCAAGAAAAGGAACGAGAAGGTCTGGGGGACACAAAAGTCATGTGCCCAGCTGGGATTTATTCTGCGTTTTTACTCAGGAAGGAGTAAAACCTTCACTTCCAGCGAGGAAGTCCTGGTCTCACAGAGGAGTCAGGCAAGCAGCCCCATCTGGTGAGTGGCGACATGACCATCGCTGTCCCAGAGGGACCAGAGGTGGCCTTCGGAGCTGAGCGAGGCACCTGGCTCAGACTCACTGCCCGGGGAAATGTTTGGAGGGAACTGGAACTGAACCCTGGGGTCAGCGAGATAAATAATGAGCTGAGAGAAGAGAAGGGCGGGAGGGTCTTCCAGGGAAAACCTAGGGTGCATCTTCCGCTCTCTGCAGGGGACCCATCAGTACCACGCTGTGCCTGGTGTGCCCCAGTTTGAGACAGAAGGGGAGGGGGAGGGGAAAGGCAGAGGAAGGGGACGGAGGGGAAGGGAAAGGGGGAGGGAGAGAAAGAGAGAGAGAGAGAATGAATGAAGATCTGGGGTTCCATTTCGATCGCTTGTCCCCTCCGGTTTTCACGCTTGTCGTCTGCTTAGTCCTTATGGAACCTGCCTCCATGGCTGCGAGACCAGAGCACCATGCGGTGACAGCGACAGCGTGGGGGGGCCGGGCTGGGCTCCAGGTGGGACAGCCTGGGCTGTGGAAGCCCCTTCCTCCCCGGCGCCGTCTGCGTCTTCTCCCTTAGCGCCTGCGGGGCGCCCCTGGCCAGGCTCTGCTCAGGTGGGAGGACAGAGGAGCAGGGGCCAAGGAGGACGCCGTTGTCTTCTAGGCATGAGATGATGGTTTCCATGGAAGGAGCTACTGAGGAAGTGGGAGAGATCTTCCTGTGACGTCCTCCCGGAGCCCCGGAGACGGCAGCTGCTTCTATCCTCACAGCTCCTGTTCTCTGGCAGCAAAATCATAATTTAGCAGACCTCTGGCAGAGGAGTCACTGGCAGTAAGCTGAAGTCTCCCGATGCCCCCTGGCTGGGAAAGATAAACAGCTGCCTTGGACCCACCCGGCTCTTCAGAGACCCGCACGGTCTCCACACACGCTTGGAGTCTGGTGTGAGGCATGGGGCGTCCCAGGCGCCCGGACCAGGAGCAGATGGGGGAGGACGCCCGCCGGGGACGTTGGCCAGGGTCTTCTTCCCTGGGAGCAGCGGGTCAAGGTCGGGAGCAAGCAGGTCTGATGCCCCAGGCCTGCCGGGTCCTCTGAGCGGCGGTGCAGGGGGGGGTCCGCCTGTGAGAGCCCGGGACCCGCCGCCTGGGCCCTGGTCACCTGGCGGGGAGGGACAGTGCCCTTCCTCCACAGGATCTGGACAGAAAGCAGAGACAATAATTTGAGTATTCTCTGCTGCGCATGATGTCACGGGCTGGGGCACCACGGCCGGCTTCCAGCAGGTCTCACGGTGCAGAGGATAAAGGAGAAGACATGAATTTGGAGTGGGGAGAACTGAGTTTTCACTAGGATTTTTTTTAAAGCAATAACTTGCTATGCATCAAGTGTCACTGAAGCCATTACACCAAGTGTCACTGAAGCCATTACACCGCACGGCTGCTGTAGAATAAAAAGTCACGGCAGATCTGAGCCCCTGCGTCTCGGTTAGAAGGGGAACCCGGCTGTTGGCACGAGGAACTGCCGTGACCGTGCGAGGAGCAAAGGCTGGTGGTGCAGGGTCCCCGGGAGGTGACCCGGCCGTGAGACCCAACGTCAGACGCCAGCCGCCCTCCGCACCACACCGGGGAGTCGCGCAGCTCTGCGGACGGGACTGAAAGATAACCGTGTACATCGCCCAGCGAGCAGTCTGTTTTCCTCACCGGGCCACACTGCCTACGCTGCGATCGCCGTGGGGTATCTGCTTTCCTAGATTACACCATCCGTCGCGCAGTTCTGTCCTATTGTGGCATGTGTGTGTGGGCTTAGAACACTGATTTCTTAAACATTTCAAAAGACACCATGTGTGTTATAATCCCGTTTCTTCCGTTTTTCTATTTTGATTTATTAAGTTAGGCAGCTCCAGAAAACAGGAGGGAAACCATCCTATCTTAAAACAGGGGATCTGACTGCCATAGGAAGAATGTGTGATTCATCACTGCCGAACAATGGATGTTACTGTTTATTGAACGTCTATTGTGAGCCAACGATTTTGTGTGTCTCCTTTACTTTTTTTTTTTTTTTTTGAGACAAAGGTCTCGCCTTGTATTTCAGGCTGGCCTTAAACTCACTGCATAACCTAAGCTGGGCTTGAACTTGCAGGATCCTGCAGCCTCAGCCTTCTGAGTACTAGGATGACAGGTGTGTGCCACTTCTACATTTTTAAGTTTAACGTGAACAGAACTACAGCAGAAATGATGGCGAAGTCAGCTGAGGCAGACAGTCAGTGGCCTGTCACGCCGGTGGTGAGCCCTGTTCCCGGGGGCCTCTACCGAGGCAACCGTACTGGCTCAGAGTGGACACCCCAGACTTGGACAGGGCAGTGGAGCCCAGCGGCTGCGCTGTGGACAGCTCCCCCGGCTCTGCGGCCACTCCGGCCCCTTCCTCCGCGGACGGGCACCCAGGCGCGCCTAGCGGGCAGCCTCGATTCGCCCTGTGTGATGATGAGGCCTGGGTCACTTTCCTCGTCCCCGGGACGAAGTACCTGACACTCGCAACTTGGAGGAGGAGCGGTTTATTCCGGGCCACGATTTAGTCCTGGGTCTCCTCCTCCAAGGCGCGGCGGCATTGCAGAGGGGCCCGGCGGAAGGGAGCCGCCCACCGCATGGTGCGCAGCAAGCGGAGAGAGGAGGAGGAGGGTCGGGGAGGGAGATCAACCCTGCCAGGCCACGCCCCCCGTGACCTCCTCCAATCAGCGCTCAGTCACCTTCCCGAAGCTCCGCCTAGGAGCGCAGGAGGCTCCTGGGGGCATCTGGAGCTAAACCACAGCCCCAGGCCTGGCGTCCAGGCGTGGGAACCCAGGACGGCCGCTGGAGGCGCCTTCCCTGGAGCTATCCCTGCTCCCCGGGCTGGTTCATTCCGTGCACCGCCCTGCTTCTGTTCCCCAGCCCCGGCCTGAGCAGGGGAAGTGGTTCGCCTGGTGAAGACGCGCAGCCTCGGTAAAACATCTCCACTCACCGGACGGTTTACAGGAAACGCAGTGCTGTGTCTCAAGCTAGGACTTCCTGAGCACTTCACATGTTCTAACTTTTTCGAGCGGGGTGGGGGGCAGAGTTTAGCTATTTAGTTCAGACTACCCTTGAACTCACTATGGAGCCCAGGCTGGCCCTGACCTTGTGACGATCCTCCTGCCTCAGCCTCCCGGGTGCTGAGATCACAGGCGTGTACCACCATGCCCAGCACCATATTCTGACTTTTGGAAGTCTCACCATACAACATATCAAACAAACTAACTGCCCTCGTATCCCACCCAGCATGTACTTTTCCACTTTAAACATTTGTGTAAGAACTTTTAAATTTGTGTTTTTGAAAGTATTTGTCTCCGTGTAGCCTTCCTTTAATTTACAGTTGACTATGAGCTCCAATACAACCGCTGGGTAACTCAGGGGAATTTGTGAAGTGAGAAAATTGTACTCAGAAGTTGTGTCAGATGTAATGAAGTTCGTGCACACGGTAACTTGGACTGTTAACGAGGGTGGTGTGTTGCGCCTTTCAGTACACATTTAATTAGACATTTATTAATTTTTATTTTTACTGTTTTTTGTGGTAGTTCTGCAGCCAGCAACTGCTGTTCTCCTGAAGACTCCCAGCGCTTGAATTTCATTGCGTCATCAAATTCTGGTGTAGTGCTTGTTCTTAAAGATTTTCACCCCAGGGCTCTTCTCTACTCTTAAAAAGTGAGATTTTTATTTGAAAATATGGATTATATGCATAGATATGTATCAAACTAAAAGTTACAATCAGGAAACTTCTGAATTATTTATTTTTAAACTTCTTTAAAAATAGCAGCCGTGAGCCAACTACAGGCTACACAATAAACGTAAAAATAAAATCGCACCTTCCCCATAATGGTGAGAAAAGTGACATAGTTTTTGTAAATCTCTTTAACATGTGACTTAATAGAAGCCAGACACTCCTAATCTTTTAGGAATTTAATGTGTTGCCATCTGTCGTCTTGGCTGTAGTTATAAATTTTTTAACTTCATGAAGATTTGTAGTTAGAAAAAAGGAGGTATATTTTGATAGACTTTTTGGTAACATACCCAAACTTAAATTCAAGTTCTGTAATGTTGACTCTAAGTCATTCTAACTGCATTTTCATTTTATGTTCCTTTAAAATCTGTGCCACATTTAACCCATAATTACGTGGCCGTGATTTTGTCACATAAGACACGAGACATTTGGAAAAGATGGGTTCTCTGAAATGTGTAGATGTCTGAACGCT
The DNA here is from genome assembly GCA_004363535.1 of Dasyprocta punctata. Classification (NCBI taxonomy): domain Eukaryota; kingdom Metazoa; phylum Chordata; class Mammalia; order Rodentia; family Dasyproctidae; genus Dasyprocta; species Dasyprocta punctata. Next base: position 1,003 of record RJWM01042411.1, on the reverse strand, counting down.
GACACCTCTCTTTATACGGCACCAACAAATGATGTTCACAGTGCCGCCGCGGATCGGATTGGAAAGGAGTTATTTTGCTTTGCAGTGCTAGGGACCAAACCCAGGGCCTCGCCGACGCTGGGCTCCAGCTCTGCCACTGAGCTGCACCCGGTCCAGAGACGGCTTGAGGTTCGGGGAAGGCGGCAAGGAAACGGAAACGTGACGGTCTCTTGACAGCTCAGAGGTGACAGCCGGGGACACACACTGTGCCGCTTTCCTCAAAGTACCACGCTCACTTAGCTCACGCGGGAGCCCGCATCTGCCCCGCACGCAGGCTGAGCGCTTTCGGTTCTCGGTGATCTCAGGAGCTGGGGTTGCACCTCCAGCCTCCAGGCGGTGCCTTCGCCGGGGACACCCAGGCAGAGACAAGCCCGGACGCGCGTTACGAGCGCCTCACCTTCCTGCCCGCAAAAGCACAAACACACGCGCGCTCCTGGCCTGAGACGCAGCTCCGTGAGCGAGGACGCGGCCCCGCCCAGGGCGTGCCTGCACAGGCCGCCGCACCTTCCCCCAGCGTGGCCGGTCCCGGCCTCGGCGCTGGCGGCGTCTCCCGGGCCTTGTCCAGCGGCGGTGCAGTGGAGGGCAGACCGTGTCTCAACGCCGTCCCGACGACTCTCCGACCTTGCAGATTCTGTAGGGGTCTTGGGGGCCCAGGGAGGACTGCCGTGATCCCCGCTCTGCATAGATAGCCAGGATGGTACCGGGCCCGTCCCAAATCTTTAATCCCTGGTAGCTAAATGTCTCTACTCTTTGTTCTTCCGAGCAGCTCAGTGGCACGGCGCCTGCCTGGCAAGCGCAAGGTCGTGCGTTTGATCCTCCATACCAAAAATCAATCAATCAATAAATAAAAATAAATAAAAGTAGAACTCTTAGCACTCAGAGGGCAGCTGTGGAGACCACACCCAGTGGAGGACGAATGTCACAAGTGTGTGCTCATGCTCAATGCAATAGAAATGCTGTAGGA
>RJWM01042410.1:0-14340 GCA_004363535.1 Dasyprocta punctata | reverse complement strand
GTCATTTCTTACTAAAAGGAACTACAAATTGGCTAAGTGGCCCTGGTGTTCATCAGCTAGTAAACCCTGGTGGGGACAGAGGGGTGACTCTTCCAAAATTCCTGGTAGTTAGGGAAATCTCTAATTAGAAATTTCAAATTCCTAAAGGTGTTTGCACAGTAATCTAACATAAATTTGGTTGTAAAAACATTGCCCTAGGATACCTCCAATTTGCAGACTTCAGATGTATTTTTATCAGAATTTTGAAGACGATGCACAAAAGGAAATAAATTATGTTAACAGTATTTCGATTTATTTGCGAACTTAGGCACTATATCACCTGACTTCAATGTGCTGAATCAATCCCTATCTTCTTGCTAATGGCTGAAAAAATAGATTTTTGCAGCATTAACTTTACAGCATTAACTTTCCTCAACATTTTCTAGGTAATTTACTTAATCAGTTACAAACAAATAAGCTATATTTGGAATATTATTTTTATTCTTAAAATAATAGATTAAATAGGATTAGTTTCTTAGTTTCAAGATACAATTGCTAAAAGTTTTACACCTTTTGGAAAAATGTTACATACTGTGTACACTTCTTTTCATACATATTTTATGTGTAAAAAAGCATGGCTATAGTAAATTTTATTTTTGTTTGTTTTTGCAGCACCAGGGGTTGAACTCACAACCTCACACCTGCCAGACAGGCACCTAAGCCACTGAGCCAAACTCCCATTAGGTATTAGGTCTTTTGAGGCAGGATCGCACTATGTAGCTCAGGCTGGCCTTGCGCTCACATTGTAGCCCAAGCCGGCCTTGAACTCACAATGCTCCTCCTACCTCAGCCTCCCGAGTGCTGGGATTAAAGACGTGCACCACTATATCCGGCTAAATTTTATTTTTGTAAGAAAATAAAGAAAGATAAAATTGAAAGGTAATTTAAGAATATAGAAAAAAATTCATGTTAAGTGTATTCTTAGTTTCGTACATAATTGTGAAAACATATTTGTTGAATAGCCTACTTTAATTAAAATAAAAAACAATAGAATATATTTCAGAAAGAATTTTTACTTTCCAAAATTTAATTCTTAAATCTAATAACTCTTTTATATTGCTCATCTTAAAATCTTTAACAAATTTATACTTCAGCTTCCTAACTCTAGTACAGAGCAGTAACTTTGGAAATAGCCATGAAAATAGTAATATGTTGAAATACCAATTTTTTAAAATGATACATTTGATCACAAGTAATCTGTCTTCCTCAAACTTCCAACTAGCTGGAGTGACAGCTACATACAGATCTAACTTATGTGGAATCTAAAAATATGAATCTCATAGAAATAGAAAGTACAATGTTTATCAGGTACTGCAACAGCAGTGTGGGGAGTGGGAATATGCTGATTGAAAGACATAAAATTTCAGTTAAGGCAAATACATTCAAGAGATCTATTGTACATTATTTTACAATATTGTGAATATATTGTGCAAAAATTTATTATATTCTTGAAAATGCTAAATGAGTGTAAAAATTCATTGTATTCTTGGAAGATGTTAAAGAAGTGAATGTTTCTGGTATTCTCCCCATAAATTGATGACTTTCAGCAGTCCTTCCTCTGGTAATTACTAGACTTAGCCATTCTACCATATATATCTACTTTGTGGTGGATTGAAAACTGATGATCAACTTAAACACCAGCTGAACTGTATCAGTGGTGCTGAGTGTAGAGGGTCCACCTGAGGAATGTTGCCAGCACAAAAGGAGAAGTGGAGAAGAGGGTAGTGTTGTGGGTTCTCTTAAGTGTTATTGTTGCTTGGAGCTATTGGTTCTTTTGGAGCTGTTGGAGCTGTTGGTTCTCCTGGAGGAGCTTGTCATGCTAGCTCCCCTGATATGAACCCAGCTGTTATCACTGGAGGAGCTTGGGACCTTGTTGCTGAGAATGGCTATGGTTCACTTTGAGGGAGTTCTGATCTTTACTTTGAGTACCACTTTCTGGCTCCAGAGGGGAAGATGTGTGCTGTTCAATGTCCAGGAGAAGTTTGGCTTCCTGATATGAAATTGGCTGTTCTCATTATCAGAGGAGCTTGGCACCTCGCTGTCGCTGAGGATGACCGCGGTACTTTTCCGGGGAGCCCTCGTCTTTATTTTGAGTGTTTCTTATTGGCTCCAGTGCAAAACCCTCAGCCTGCTGGCACAACTTCACCCTGCTGACACAGACTTTCTAGCCTCCACTGCTGACCTTGGGGCCTTCCCAGCAGAGATCCGTGAAACAGACTTGCATGAGTCATTGTTGTGGGCTTTAGGCCTCCAGTTGGGCTTGTGGGATGCATTATCATGAGCTCTAGGTCTTCAGCTGAACTTATGCAGGATATTGCCAAGTAATTCAGGCCCTCGGCTGGATTCTCTAGGTCTTTAGTGTGTAGACAGATTTCCTGCACTTTTATTTGACTGCTTGGGTGATCATTATAGATAATGCTATAAATTATGTGTCCTGTATGTAATTGTTTTCCTTGCAACCCCTGAGTACAACATACTTCAAAGAGTCACATCATATGCAATAAATATTTCTAATTTTATCTACCCATTGAATGAATTAAAAATGCAAACACTAAAAGGAAAGCTGTATTCCTTTCCCCTAAGAAGTTCACTCTCCAATAAAATACTTTTGCACAAACAATTACACAGGTGTACTGAGATAATTTGAATACTTACACTCTGGGCAAGATTAAAATAATTTTTAAAGCCGGGTGTGGTGGTGCACACCTTTAATCCCAGCACTCAGGAGCCTGAGGTAGGAGGAGCATTGTGAGTTCAAGGTTGGTTTGGGCTACAATGCGAGCGCAAGGCTGTTCTGAGCTACATAGTGCGACCCTGCCTCATAAAACTAGGGCTGGGAGTTTGGCTCAGTGGCTTAAATGCCTGACTGGCAGCTATGAGGTTGTGAGTTCAATCCCCAGTACCACCAAAAAAAAAATAATAATAACAATTTTTAATCCTTTCAATGTCATAAATATCCCAAGAATTGATATTGTTTTTAAAAATTGTTTATCTTTAAGAAAAAAATTTAACTCGGGAGGCTGAGGTAGGAGGAGCGTTGTGAGTTCAAGGCCGGCTTGGGCTACAATGCAAGCGCAAGGCTGGCCTGATCTACATAGTGCGACCCTGCCTCAGAAAACTAGGGCTGGGAGTTTGGCTCAGTGGTGTAAGCATTTGTCTGGCAGGCGTGAAGCTAGGAGTTTGATCCTCGGTTACACAAAAAAAAAAAAAAAAAAACCAAGATTTCTTTGAGTACATTTAATTCTTTATATGCCATTATTTTCTTTCTTACTGAAAACATAATTTAGCATTATTTGAAGCACTGGCAGGTAAATTAATGACAATTTTTTTCAGTCCAAAGGAGAAAAATAAAACTTTTTTTTTTCTGTTTTTCAAATGGGAAATAGGGTCTCACTATACTGCCCAGGATGGTGTTGAAATGCTGATCTCAAGTAATCCTCCTTTCTCAACCTTCCAAATAGCTAGAACAATAAATGTGTACCAGCAAGTTTGGTTGACTATTTATAATAGTATTTCTTAAATAAAATAGTATTGAAAGCATAATCAATCTAATCATCTTAACTGTGCAGTGAGAAATATTGTTGTGATGATCTTGGTAATGTTAAAAATAAGGTATGTTATATGAGATCAATTCTCTTATTTAACTGTACAGTAAGTACAGTATTTACTGCACACATAATGTTCTATGATAATCAATAGAGTTTATCATCTTACATGATTACAGCAGCATCCATTGAACAATGCTTCTTTACATTATACCCCCACAGTCACTGAAAATTACCATCCTTTATTTCTATTACATTGGTGACTTTAGGTACCTCAGAAAGTGAAGTATTGATTGCTTAGCCTCTGTTTTCCTTAGCTTTGTTTCTTTGTTACAATGCTGTAGCCGACCACCCTGACAGGTGTGAGGCGATACCCATTGTGGTTTTGACTCACATTTCCCTGGTGATGTTGAAAATCTCTTTGTATGCATCTTAGCCATGCTTCTGTTATGATGCTACATTAGTAGATGTTACTTGAAGAAGATATAAAATATATTGAAGAAATGCTGGATTTGACAAACATGTTCCCTTAACAGCATCATAGGGCCTTTATTTTATTTGTTGATATGTGTTTACAGAAATCACTGCTATCACTGTCACTGCACCATATTTTGAGAAATACTCCACTTAAAGGAAAGCAAGAAGTTCCTTTGAATAAGGCGCTTTCACTATGAGAACGAACATCATTGAAACTCGGGTTGCTGGACTCTCCACTCACAGTTCCTGATTCAGGAGTGCTGGTGAGTTCCCAAAGACCTGCCTCTCAACGAGGCACTGCTGCTGGTAGTATAGGTCCCGGAACTACTGTTATTGTAACGGCAGGAATCAGTGAGTAAATCTAACTGCGTAAGTCTTTAAATCTGCTATATAACTCATGGGCCTATTTGAGGTTTACAGTACAAGTGCAAACATTCCAGGAAGCGATTGCATTCTGAAGCTCTGGGTGTACAGCTGCAACCCATTTCAGGCATTCCTTGCATTCTTTTGAAAAATTTCTATGAAGTATTCCTGAGCCCCATTAATTTTAGACAATGTAAGCAAAGTAAACTGAAGGTCTATGAGTTCATCCTCCCTTTCCATTGTTCAGCAGTTTCCCAGCAACTGAGAATAAAGGATCTATGCTATCAATGCATCCTCCCTTGCACTGTTACGGACTACTGTCATTTGTCCCCAAAATGTGTTAGTCGAACCTTCAACCTGCAAGATGGGTATATTTGGGATGAAACAGGTTAAATATATCTTCAGAATGAAATTCTGGTCCAATAGAGCTGGTGTCTCTAAGAAGAGGAAAAGACACTAATAATGTATGCGCATAAAGAGAAACTCGTTGTGGACACACAGAGGAAAGGTGGTGATCTACAAAATACAAAGTCTGCAGTGCAATGCTCAGTCATCTCTGTGATCTCACTCTTCCAAACTTGATAATTTCCAGAATGCAAAATTTTACATCTTAAGTCTCTCAACCTGTGGTATTTTGTTATGACAGCTCAACTTGACTAATACACTCTTCTTAGTTTTATTGAATGCTTCCCATCAGCATTTGCTAAACATGCACACACACACAGAAACACACACACACACACACACACACACACATGCAAATCATAATGGATCTTATAGTCAAATTAGTTTGTGAAACTGTAGGTTAAGGTCCAAACAATCTTCTTCACTAAGTGACTTATAGTCAAACAATTGACTTTACTGAAATGTTTCTCACACAGCATTTTAATGTGCACTATAAATCTGACATGAAGGTCATTTCGTGTAATATTTCCTAATGTATTAGGCCCTGATGCTTTTTTTTTTTTTTTTTTTTTGTCTTTTTGAGACAGGGTCTCACTATGCAGTTCAGGCTGGACTTGGGCTCACTTTGTAGCCTAGGCTGGTTTTGAACTTGCAATGATCCTCTTACCTCAGCCTCCCAAGTACTGGGATTACAGCAGTGCACCACCACACCCAGCTCCATGTGATTTTGAAAATTTGCCTTTTATTTGTTTGAGCAACTTATTATGGAAATCATACTATCCAATATTACCTATGTAACTTTACTAATGATGTTTCTTTACTAGAACTGGTGTTTAAGCTTCTGATTCAGTCAAATAAAACTTAAATGATTTGTTTCAGAGTTGAATTTTACATCATAATTTATTATTCTGGTTTCCTGCACTAGTTTTGTACTGAAATAGCCAACAGGATGTGTTTGTATACAAATAGAGAGAGAAAGAGAGGAAAGAGACAGAGAGAAAGATACAGACAGAGAGAGAGGGAGAGAGAAAGTTTGGAGACCAGGCTGCCTACAGGGACATAAGTCCTTCCCTCTTCAGGGGTGCTAATCTTTCTTTGCAGTGCCTTCAAATGATTGGGTAAAACCCATGCAGGATGCAGAAAATAATCAGACAGGTTATTGTGTAAACTGGTGTTTAACTGAAAACTGTATCATGGCCCAGTCATGTTGACATACAAAATTAACTAACACAGGCCCATAGGACTTACCTTTGATTTGTTTTTATCACAGTTTACTCCTTTTAAAATCTAAGTCCTCAAATTCACTATTTTCCTCTTTTCTCTCTGTTTGAATGGCAAATATCAAAAGTATGCTGGCAGAACTTGTTAGACTGTAAGGAACTCTGCGTAACTGATGTAGGTTTACTTATCACACAGAGATCAGCAAAGCACATGGGAAGAAAAGAGCACCACTGCCCTGGCTGTCCAGAGCTTCCTCATTACAGACTCAGAGACACTGCAGTCCCAGAACTCATTCTGTGTTCCACTAATATTTGAGGAATCTTTTCATCTCTCGCTTACCATCTCTTTTCGTCACTCTCATTCTTTAGTTTATGTCTTGTTTCCACAAACAGAAAGGATCAAAATGCTTTTCTCATCTGGATGCTTATTCAGATTTAGTTTTTCTTTTCTAGGCAGAGCTCAAGCATCTATACAGTTCTACCCCTCCCCCATTTTAGTTCCCTGTGTTAGTGCCTTTTTGTCACTGTGACCAAATAAATACCTTGAAAAATAACTTAAAGGAGCAAAGGTTTCTTTTGGCTCAGCCTTAGAGTTTTAGGCCAGGGGTGGCTCAAGACAGAAACTTCATAGCAGAGGACAGTTGCTCGCCTTGTAGCAGCCTGGAAACAGAGAGAAAAAGGAAGAACCAGAGAGAGAGAAAGAGGAAAGGAACCAGGAACAAGAATCTAAACTTCTTGGTCACATCCCCAGTGAACTAGTTCCTCTGAAAAAGCCTCAACTTCCTTTTTTTTTTTTTTTTTTTTTTTTTTTTTTTTTTTTTTTTTTTTTTTTTTTTTGGTACTGGGGATTGAACTCACAACCTCGCGCTTGCAGAAGACTCAACTCCTAAGAGTTTACTCAGGTTTGAACTCATCAGTAGATTAATTCATCAATGAGCTTAACATCGCCTTGAGGTAATCATCTTCCAAGAGCTCCCTAAATGTAAGAGCCCCTCAAGGGACATTTTTGATCCAGATAACCATTCACTAAAAAGAAAATGCAATGCAGGTTGTTGTCACTGACTTCAACATTTGCAGTCTTTCAATATATAATTTTAGTTATAAAAGATGCTCTTGCTGAAAAACTCACATTTAATTTTTATGCTTCTTTCATTAATTTACTTATTCATTGTGGTAAATATTTATTAATGAAAACCATATCTCTCCTGTTCTAAGCTTGAGATATTATTTCACCTTGTACCTCAAAGGGATCTTTCCATCCATCAGTTAGGCTTTTTACATCCCCCTCCTTAGAGCTGTGTATGCTTCACGGTTCTTATGTATTGTCTCGAAAGAAAATATACTTCTATTCTCTAACGCTAAACTAATTATCCTTCACAGGATATTTTTAAGTAGATAAATTGATTTTTCTCATTTTTTAACACAAATTCTCATCTCAAGTATTTCTGTTCTATGCTTTTGTTGTTTTAATGCAATATTTTTATTGCAAAAAGCAGAAGATAAAACTTACCACCTGTTTTAGTTACTTGCTTGCTGCTGGGTTACAATACCTGATACCCATAATTTAAAGGAGGAGAGGTTTATTTTTGGCTCATATTTTGTAGAGGTTTCAGTCCATAGTAAGGTGACTCCAAGGCAGTGTGGACTGGCAGCAGGGCATCACAGAACATATATGTAGGGCAAATTCCCTGGCTTATTACATTATGTCTATTACTTAGGGATTTTGATCGTTGAATACGTGTGAATGAAAGGACAATTCTTGAGTAACTGTAAGTTTCTTAAATCATTTTTTGTTATAGCAAACTATAGATCTTCTCACAAGAGATCTTACAGTTAGGCACATAGTATACCCAAGTTAATCATATAGTTTTCCAAAAAGAAGGGCATGGCTTTAATGACCTCATTATTTAGTATTTTCTAGGAAGAAGATTCATGCATGTAACTATTATAAGTAACAAAACAATGTTACAGAATATCTCTAAACTGAAAGTGGACCTATAAAATACAACAGGGAAGAAGTGGGGAACCATATTCTACATTAGAAAACTATTATATATGTCAGTTTTAAGAACAATATATTGCCTGCCTCGCAAGCACAAGTTCCTGAGTTTGATTCCTGGGAACAAAACAAATAAAAATAAAAAATAAAATAAAACTGTAACTATAACTATGCAGAAGGAAAATCATATATATATATATATGAAATATTTCTAATATTTTAAATTATATCTGTTTATAGATTTAATTGTATCTTTTTATAGATTTATTATATCTGTTTATAAATTTAAGCTTATAGGATAAAGCTAATCTTCAGACATTAAAAAATCCAAATTAAAACAAACAAATACTCAAAATCAGTGATGTACCAAGTACTTAAAATCGGTAGTGTATCATTTGAACAGATAAATAAAACATACAAAGTATATTCTGGGAAAAAGAAAACTTAAACTAGAAATTAACAGTGAGGTATAAGAATAATGACCAAATATTTGAAAATTAAGACATAAAAAATAATCAAATAGGAAGTTATGAGAGAATTTAGAAACTTTTTTGAATGTGAACAAAAATACACCAGTTAAAAATTTGTGCAAGCACAGACCTATAACTGCAGCATTTAGGAGGCTGAGGCAGGAGAATTGCTTTGAGTTTGAGGCCATCCTGGACTACAAAGTGAGTTCAAGACCAGCCTGAACTGTATAATGAGACCCTGTCTCAAAAGACCAAAAAAAGAAGAAAAAAAAAAAGAAAAAAGAAAGAAAAGAAAAGGAAAAAGAAAAAACAAAACAAAAAACAAAACAAAACAAACCTGCAATATCACTAAAATAGTTCTGAGAGGATATACGGATATGTCACTGATGTGTGCCAAATGCCATAATGAATGCCAACATTATGAGTCTCACACGTGAGTTAAAATTCAAAATAACAAGAAGAACGAAAATAGTAAAAGAGGATTTAGAGATGGAAGGAGGGAGATGAGTAGGAAGGGTAATGGGATTAAAAACAAAACCAAACCCTATTATACACCAGTGCCTACTCCCCAAGATTAACGCAAACTTCATGTACTGAAAACACGTACTAATAAAATAAGACCGACATAAAAAGGAACTCAAAATTTAAAAGGAGAAAAAGTGCCCTACCACTTACTTAGCATTTAATATCCAGTGCCTCGAAAAATGTATCACCTGAGTAGCTTTATATTTATTTTAAAAATTAATCTGGATAAAAATCACTTCCACAAAAACACTACAGGCAAAAATGCCTTTCTGAATGAATTATATCAATATTTTAAAAAAATATAACTGAAATTACATAATATTCTTCCAGGTTAATGAAGATTTTAAAAGAATATGAAAAAATTTTTTATCAAAATGATAGAGCATAAAAATATAAAAGTAGGGAGGCCGGCTTGGGATACAACGCGAGCGCAAGGCCGGCCTGAGCTACATAGTGCGACCCTGCCTCGAAAAACAAGGGCTGGGAGTTTGGCTCAGTGCCTTAAGCGCCTGCCCTGGCAGCCGCGAGGTTGTGAGTTCAATCCCCGGTGCTGCAAAAAAAAAAAAGAAAAAAGAAAAAAAGTAGGGAGGAATGCACTCATGGCATACTTTAAGTTTTTAGCCAAATAAAAAATTGTAGCAATAGGTATAGAAGATAACACATAAAGACCAAATGTTTTTAACCCTGTAAATGTAAAGTTGGTGAATACTTATAAAGCAAAATGTATATGACTGTAATTGTTGTAGCTTCTTGACACTCCAACGAATACATATAATTCTTTATCTATTGTAATAATTTTTTTGCCTAAAATTTGTTTTCTGATATTAGTATAGTTGTATCATCCCTCTGTTGATTACTGTTTGCATAGAATATTTTTCAAATATTTTACTAAAACTACTTGTGTCTGTGGGTCTAAAATACATCTCTTATACAAAACATATTGTTATATTGCAGTTCTTAAAATTCCATTCTGATTATTATATTTTTTGCATTTAAGGTAATGGCCAAAAATGCTCCCCTTCTGTCATTTTCATGTATCTTATTTTTGTCCCTCAAGTTTTTCACTATTTTCTACTTTTGTGTTCAGTCAATGTTTTTCTAGTATATTATATGAGTCTTTTGTCATTTTTTTTCTGTATGGTTTAACTTTTTAGATAGTGATTATCATATTATTTGAGTTTAAAATCCTAAATTTATAGCCATTTAGTTTGAACTGAAACTAATTTACCTTCAGTAGAACCCATTAGATCTGCTCTTGCATGACCCACACTCATTTGATGGTCTTGTTTTCAAAGTCGATTATCTTTATAAATAGCCCATTAATTTTGAGTTATGGCTATAATTTTATACATACAGTATTTGAAAAACATGTATCCAACAAAACGAGGAGTTACTAACCAAAATAGCATTTTTATTTATGTAGTTACATTTATGAGATATGTTCATTGACTTGCATAGATTGGCATTACTGTCAAGAACCCTATTTATTTTAGCTTGAAGTGTATTTAGACTTTCTTGTAGGACAGATACATTTGGGAGATACTCCCTTAGCTTTTGTTTATCTTTGATGTCTTAGTTTCTCTTTTATCTTGAAAGGTAGTGTTGCTGGATCTAGAATTCGTGGACAACAGTGTTTTGTTTGATTCTTTTTTTTTACCTATAATAAGTAATAAATCTATTATTCTGCAGCATTTTGGTCTCTGACGTTTCTGACGAGCAGTGGCCATCAATTTCATTGAAGTTTCTTGATACTCAAAGAGTCCATTCTCTGTTAGGCTTCCAGGATCCTTCTTTTGTCTTTTGCATTAAACAGATTGTTTATCTGGCTCTTCATGTAGGTCTCTAACTTTACCCTCCTTTCAATGCTGTAGAAATACCAGGATATTTAGCTGCCTTTTTTCAATCTGAAGAATTTAAATCATTTCCTTAAAAAAAAATCTTTTTGCTCCTTTCTACTTCTGGAACTGCCTAGTACAGTTGACACTATCCCCTGGGTCCCTTTGTATCTGGTAGTTTGTTTTTTTCTAGACTTCAAACTGATTCATTTGTCTTATCTTTAGCTACTCTAATTATTTATTTTGCCCACTCAAATATATTCTAGTTTCTCTAGAGAAATTTTCATTATAGCTACTGGATTTTGTAGCACAAAAGTTTCTGTTTGTTTCTTTTCTTATAATTTTTAATCTCCTTATTGACATTTCCTATGTGATTCATATTATTCTCCTGATTAGTTCTTTGAGGGTATCTAAGGCATTTAATATAAAATCTTTTCTAGTAAGACCAATATTTGTACTTCCTCAGAAATGGTTTTGATTTCTTATTTCTTGTGAATAGAAGGTACTTTGTTGTTTTTTGGTATGATTTGCAACATTTACTGATAACTACACATGTTTAATATTGTAATGTGGCAAATTTCAAAATTAGATCCCGGTTCCTTCTCAAGGGATTGCCATTGATGCTTCTCAAGGATACAGTCACCCAATTGTTTAGTGACTTACACAAAATATTTTTGCAAAGAGTATATTTCTTTTCATATGTTCCACTGTCTACATATTTTCCTAGTAACTTGACAAATTATTTGGAGTGTCTGTATCCAAAAAGAAAATAATTCTCTTTTTAATGTTCTTCCAACAGCTACTGTAAAGGGAACTACTTCTCCCTGAGGGAGTTGAATCATTCCATGCTGATCTGCTGATCATTTAATGATCTGCCTGTCATATCAAAGCAATCCCCCAGTTTCTGAAGGACTTGAACCTTCCTTCCAGCCATTGCAACAGAAAGTTGCCCCAGAAATAGGAACTGTCATCCCCACAGCTAATGGTGGAGGGGCCAGAGTAGGGTATTGTGTATGTCGTGCAAAGTAACCAAATTCAGTGACATGGATCTACCTCTTTTTTTTTTAATTAATCACTTTCCTGGACACTGACAGGTTTTACCAGACCACAGAGCTCTGAAATAATGGAATCTCTGAGGTTTTCACCAACTTACTCGTTCCTCCAGGGAAGGCAATAATTCCTGATCTTCTTATTCCGCTATTTTCCATGATCTGTATGTGGTGACTTTACTTAAAATCATAAAGTTACTTTCAGAAATATTCTTTATTATGTTTTAAATAAATTCTACACTTTGGAATAAATTATGTACTCATTTGTGTTTTTCTAAAATCAGACATTCTTTTTCTCACACTCCCAGCTCTCTGAAAATCGCACACAACCTTACAATTTTCTGTTTCTTCTCAGATTATCAACAAAAAATGAAACTAATTAAAAGCTATGAATTATATTTATCACTGACTTTTTTCACTCTGCTTTATTTCATATACTGTTAGATTCCTTTTTTCATCTGGTCCTTTTTATTACCACTCAATATCACAGTGTACCATCCACAAATCAATAATAACCAAGTGGCTACCAGACAGATAAATGACCAAGTAAATGAACAAGAAATTTTGTTTAGAGGGCAGATGGTAAATAAAATAACCAATTGTAAAATCTTGAGGCAAAAAAAAAATTATGAATTAAATTAATTACCTGAAAATGCCTAATGAAATTAATTGGAAAAATATACTGAGAGGAAATGACCAGTAATGTAGATATAAACCAGAGGCAATTATACCTTCTAGGAAAATTTATGTTAGTTTGTCTGGGTGACTCTCTTGCACTGTGGGCGGTTGGTCTGCTGCTGAGTAGATAGTTTGGTAGAGAAGCTTGAGTTACTAAAGTGTACTCATCATATGAGAGAGAACATATGTCTTACTTATTACTGAATTTTTTATATCTTAATGTGAAAAAAAGAAGTCAGTCTGATGTAGAATCAATTTTATGGTACATAAGGCAAAAACAAAGATCTATAGAAAATGTACACAGTGATTTTTAAAGCATAAAAATATAGCCTTTTAACTCAAAACTTAGCAATACGGTTAAGGATCTGATTTTGGAACAAAAAGTACAATCACCACTTTTGAGTTCCTTACTAAGTTATAAACCTTACCTCTTAGTGTACTAGAATTCTTTAGAAAACTAGCTTTTGCTGTATTTTCATTTTGTCTGTGGCAGGAGTCTACAGAAGGATGTTTCTTCCTGAGGAAAGTGATTGTATGTCTTTTCATGACTCAATCATTTGTCATTGAAATGTTAAACTTGGAAGCAATAAAATTTCAAAGAAAAATTTTGAAAGAGTGGAAGTTTAACTACTGAAGAGAAAGACATGCAGATATTGTAATAAAGAAAAGCCCAAAGGTATATAGAAATGGCATTAATTCAATCGTGTTTGGGTCCTTAATTTGAATTTTTCAGAAGAAATTCACAGCGTAACATGTAATTCAGAACTACACATAAGCAGTAGTATAAAACTGTTGACACAAGAAATGTATAATCTAAAGTACATTACTATTAGTAACATATTTAATTAACAACATTCTTAAAATGATTATGTGGTAAATATTGTATATACTCTATGAACTCTGTCCAAGAAAGGAAATAACAGCTTTATACAACACAATTTAGGGTTAACCTGGCAAACCTGTGGGGGACTCCACTACTGTTAGGAGTTGTCATTACTGTTTTTGTTTGACTTTTTACAATTTTTCCCAAGAAAATTGTTTTGTGAAATATTCAGAGCAAAGACCAACAATTTACTTGATTTGCCATCCAACACAATGCAGCATAATGATATTTAAGCATTTTATTGTAAATCTGGGTTTCTCAAGTGTTCCTGATTGTCAGATGAGTTGAATGGAAAAATCAACGTAGTGTATGATGTTGATAAGATGATACAATGGACTTATTAGATAATACAATTATTCAAAATTCCATGACATAGCATCCAATTTTTATTTCTCAATTTCATAACCCAATTAGGAAGAAGATACGAACTTTGACACAACTTAATATGTCCTAGTTGGAATATTTTGATATCAGTCTGTATGGCAGAGAGGTGAATAGGTAGTCCTTGTCCTCTCCCATACCACTATGGTTCAGACAAATATCTGTTCACTAGAAATTGTTATTATAGAGGAGAGTATAGAGAATGAATCCTCAAACTCACTTTTTAAACTCTTAAGTCAGTACCATTAAACTGATTATTTTTAAAACATACCTGAAACTCTGAGGAAGTTTTCAAGACACTATGGAAAAAAATAGTGAATCTGTTGACTTCAGAGTGTATGTGTATAATCTTAAAGCATAAATAATTCTAGATAATCAACAATGAATCTGTTGACTTCAGAGTGTATGTGTATAATCTTAAAGCATAAATAATTCTAGATAATCAACAATATCATAAAATATTCCAAAATA
>RJWM01042409.1:0-14392 GCA_004363535.1 Dasyprocta punctata | reverse complement strand
TAATAACAGTAAGAATAACAGCAGTCGTAGTAGCAACGTAAGAGTTGTTCAAATAAGTTTTGTAGAACTGAAATACAAAGATGTGACACTGAGGAAACATAACAAGTAACTATAGAAGCTGCTACCATTATTAGAGTGGTGAAATGCAGATAGGGGTTACTAGAATTTAGAAGATTGGAGAAATCTTTATTGATCTTAGGTTCAAGTTAGTCTTTAGAATAATTAATGTACAATCTCAGTCTTACACTGAAAACTGAAAGACTGAATCCATGTCCTTCAAATAAAGGCATGGAAGACATTTGCTTTGCCTTAATAATTAAACAAAGAAGGAAGATAATGATACAAAGTATTTCAATGGCACCATTATGAGAATTTTCTTCTCCCGTTGGGCCTAAGTTTAGTCCATTGAACCTGACTCAATTGTAACACTTTATTGCTGATTTAATTTCCTCTGGACCAAGTTTTATGTAGCATAGTATACACAAAGCATTTCCTGAGAGTTTCAAAAAGAGATAATTTGAGTTCTTCTCAAAGAGTTCAAAACAAAAACACTCTCCTGCATTTTACTCTCCTCTCACTGCTCATAAATGACATTGCCATTTTATTGCAAATTTCCATTTACCATTTCTGCTTTATTAATAGAATTTAAATTTCTTCAAGATGATGCTATATCTCTGCAGTTTAACTTTGTTTGCAATTAGGGTTGGGAACATGTCTATAGTTCAGACCAAGGAAGGGAAAGCACAAATTTAATTTTCTATGGGATTTTAGTCAATGTCTTCTTAAAATTTTTGCATTTTTGGTTCCTTTGTGGAACAAAAATGAGAAACTGGAAGTAGAGATTCAATTTGATAAGGTGAGATGATGAAGAAGAATAAATAGCGCAGGTAGGATGGAAATGCAGGAAGTCAGAAACAATATCTGTACCCCACATTGCCTGACCCAGTCTCACCATGTATGAAAAATAAAGTTCCATATTTCTTTCTTAGGAAATTTTAGCTTCCATAATTCCTACACCACTTAAAATATTGCATCATATCATTCTAATTCAACCACTTTTTTTTTTCAGCACCAGGGATTGAACTCACAACCTTACACCTGCCAGACTCAACCACTTTTGAGGGAACTCCTACTATGTATTTCACAAAACCCTTAGCAGTGATGGTGACAGAAGGTGCAAAAGAAGCAAAAAAAAGCATACTGACCATAGAACCATACAACATGAGACATACAGATACATAATTAGAATAAAGAGCCATTCAGCAAATTTTGCTACTGAAATACATCCTTTTGGCAGCTTCAGTCTTCTGAAGTCCTGAGTATTCACAGGGTACTGTAGTTTCCCAGTTTCCTAGTGTATTTTGATGATTGGATGACACCAACCACACTTGGGGAAGGGTCTAAATTTCTCTTGCAGCCAACCCTTATTCAGAAACATCAACAAAAGGAAGTTCTTGGAAACATCATCTCAATAAAGACATTATTCCCAGTTAATATGTAACAGAAAGGGGGGCCAAATTCAAGAAGTCTGTCTCTAAAACTGTACTTATAACTATACCAATATATTGCTGTCACTCATGTTCTAAAGGGAAAAACTCTTATATTAAACCAGTTGGTAAAATGTCAACTTACTTTTCTTATCAGCTCTCAGTATCCTATTTTCACTTGCCCATAAGCAATCAAAGTTTGCAAATAGAGGATCATTTATTCTGTATTTGATCTGTCCATGTTGGACATGAGGGAAAATGAGGGTTTTTTTCCCCTTTATGTTCAACATGGTCAGATCAAATAAATAGGAAATACACAAAATCCTCAACGTATTGATGGGATAAAAATGAAGGAACCATGTTTTAAGATAAAAGAGACCACAAGTTATCACTCTGATAAATAGATAATGAAATACAGAATTATACAGAATTGATACCAGTTCTAACATTAGAGAATAAAATATTAACCAAATCCAATTTCACTTCAAACACATACTAGCTAATCATAAATTCCGGAGTAGTTTCCCATCTCTGACTGAAGGCTCTCTCAACAAAAATGAAAATTAAACACTTTCTGTAGTCAAAATACAAGCTGTGGAACATAGAACAGAGAGAAACTTATCCCAAATTAGTGGTCAACTTCAAGGAGAAAAAAAAAGCTTTTGAGGTCATCCTTCCAAGAGTGGTAAGATTTAAACAGATAAAGTAGATAGGTGTAGCAAGGTAGTCAAAAGACAAAATGACCTCGAGGCATTAAGATGAATATTTAAACTTCTAATGCGCCATGCATTGTGCTAAAAATGAGAATAGTCTTGTAGAATAGATAAGACAGCTTCAAAAAGAAAAACAAAAAATACTTTGATGTATCTGAAATGCCAGGTGGGAAGTCTGAAAAAGAAGTAGATGAACTTGGAAAGGTAGAATAAGAACGGATAGTGGTTAATGGAATTTCTATTCAAAATAAACATTCTCTTTTGTGGATGGAATTCAAAAGATACAATGTATAAAGATTTTTGAAAGTTTACAATAAGCAAATAACACTGTATAATGGGAAAATTGCCACAGCTCAGCTCTTTCACTCTTTAGAAACGGACTTGAATGCAGGAATGCATTTATAATATAAACCATTTCTATTTCCTTTGAGGTGATGAGGGAAGAGCTACCTTTTATGAAATTTATGAAGTTTAAAATTCAATAAGCCCAATGTTTACAGTGTTGCTCATTCTCTCTTAGCCAGACAGCAATGCCATTCAGAGTGTTCTCTGCAAGATTGGTTTATATTTTATTTATTGGAAAACACACTGACTTCCCATATTCCTAAACTTTTGTTATGTTTGAATACTATTCAGTTCATTGCTCAATCTTTCCGGAGAATTTTCTGTTTTATTTTCCTATCCATTTCATTAACTTTCAGAATTTAACTTCCCAAAATTACAATAAAGATGACCCACTAACTGATTCTGGATTCGCACAGGTGTATTTTAGGGGTCCGCATGTCAAAGTCTACAAAGTCCATGGTTTACTGTTGCTCTTAGACTCCAGTACTAATTTTGTTTTGTTAACCCTGGGCTGAGGTATGACTGAGAGAAGGAAATAGCCAACAGTTTGTGGCCAAGGCCTTTGAGAGAAACACATCATTATAGGCTTCTCATTTAACTCATCTAGTCTCATTCATATAAACAGAGCAACAAGTTTTCAGGACTAAACGGTTGCCACCAGCCTCACAGTACTTCAGTCTCAAACCTTATTTGTCAGATAGGCATGATGAGAAAGTGAGGGTATCCAATAGCTGGCAAGAAAGTCCACCTACCACCAGGATCCGAATGCTGACAGCAACTACAGAAGCTACAAAGTGAACCTTTTGCCAGCTGAGCCTCTGATGAGAATGCAACACCAGCTAATACCTTGATTCCAGTTTGGTAGAACCTATTATTTGCCCCCAAAGAAGTTGTGATCCGATGCTCTGATATTTGACCCTAAGAATTTGTGAGATAATGAATGTGGTGGTTTTCAGTTGCTAGCTGTTTGGTTATATACTGAGAAAAATTACTAATACAGTGATCTTGGAGTATTTTATGTAACCTGTGTTGGAATTTTCCAACTCTTTTTTACAGTGTTCCACAATGTAGGTTATTTGCATAACAACAAGGTGAAATTCATAAAAATAAATCCACATAGCACAAACACCACGAGGTTAAAAGTGCAGCTGTCTAAAAGTTTCACAAAGAATAATGTGTATTTTATTTATGGAATCATTTCTTCAACTGTTCCTCAGAATATTAATTTTTCTGGATGTTAGTGAGTGTTACATAAGAAATGTGTCTAATGAAATGGAACTTTGAGAAAAGAGAGTTAATGTTAATCATTTTTTTATTTCAACTACTCAAATGCTCTTATGTGTATTGTAAAAAGGCATGAAAACTAAAGATCAAAAATGGTCTGAAGAAGCACTCAGAGAATCAATGTGAATTTCTTAAAAAGACCATTTGGCATTTCCTTTTACTGGAAAGCAAACTGATGAGCTATGTCTGCAAGCTTACAGTATAGTACATATCTACAGAAATTACAGCCAGGAAAGTTTTATTTTTCTTTTTATATGCAAAATAACATAAAAGAAAACCTCCATACCACTTAGTTGTTCTCAAATCCATGCACAAAGCTCTTGCACCAACTTGAGTTCCCAGGAAAAATTTATGCCTAGAAAAAATTTTCCAAGTCACACTTTCACACGCACATAGCTACCTAGTAACTATCAAAGATAAAGTTATGGATATCAATTTTCATTTCCAGTGGCTAGCCACTGCCTTAGTCAGAAAGTGACTCAGATACCTATCATGACTAGGTAGGAAGTCTGATGTTCCACTTCATAAAGAATCATTTGTGATACTTTGCAAAATCCAGCAGAGACCTTCAGGAATAGGTCACGTGAAATGATTTGAAGAACAAGCACATTTTCAAGGCGACTTAAAGAGCACCAAAAATTAACACCGTTACCCAACATGTCCTTTTATCTTACTACGATTCCAAGTTGACTTTCTATTAATTACAAACAAAATACTAACTTTTCCTGAAAATAAAAGTGTTCTTGAGCCACATTTCATGTATACATTGCTCCATAAGTAAAAAATAAATAACTCAGATATAAAATTTATCTAATAAATAAATAAATAGGTATTATTTCTATTTGTAGTATAAACATATACATAACTTTTCCTCACTATAAAAGTAGTATGATCTCATTGTTCACAGTGAAAAAAATAAGAAAAATGTCTTAAAATTATTTAGGAATCTCACAATCCAGAGGTATAGATTTTAAAGGGAGAGATGAGGGGAAAGAAGTACGGGAGGGTGAAGTAAGTAAAAATAATTAGCATGTATAGTGTGCATATAACTCTCTACAAAAAATTACTAAATAACATATATATGTGCTACCAATGTTCAAAAAATTTAAAAAATGAAGATTTGGTCAAATTTTGAAGATATTATAAGACCTCAATCTAATAAATGCTATTTGTAAAAAAACTACAAATGGATAATATTTAATTATTTATTACCATAATTTAGTTTACCATCTTTTACTATACTGACTTTGACTTTGTGTAATGATTTTGTGATCATAAGTAACCTTGCCAATAATGTGTTCTTCCTGAAAATTTACTTATTTGTTTGAGGTAGGTTCTTAGAAATGAATTCTTTTTTTTTTTTTTTTTTTTTTTTTTTTTGCGGCACTGGGGATTGAACTCACAGCCTTGCGCTTGCCAGGGCAGGCGCTTAAGCCGCTAAGCCAAACTCCCCAGCCCTGGTTTTTTGAGGCAGGGTCGCACTATGTAGCTCAGGCCGGCCTTGCGCTCCCGTTGTAGCCCAAGCCGGCCTCGAACTTACAACGCTCCACCTACCTCAGCCTCCCGAGTGCTGGGATTAAAGGCATGCGCCACCACGCCCGGCTAGAAATGAATTCTTAAGCCAAATGACAAAAACTTTTTAATTTAAATGATTTTAATAAATTTTTAATGAAATTTTCTGTTGTTTTGTGTTACAGCATGGTTTGATACATGTATGTACAATGTGAAATGAGTAAATAAAATTAGTTCATGTATCTGTCTTTTTTTGTTAGCAGACTTGAAATTTACTTATTTCGAAATATATTATTATCATCTATAGTTACCCTGTTTTTCAATAGCTCTCAAAAATATAAGCCTCCTCTCCTACTGAAACTTTTAACCCTTTGACTAACATCTTTCCCGTTTCTCCCTTCCTATTCTATTTCAGCCTCTTGTGACCACCATTCTATGGTCTATTTCTGTGAATGTGATTTTTTTACACTTGTCTTTCTGTGCCCAATTTATTTCAGTTAGCATAATGTCCTCTGGGTTCATTCACATAGTTACAGATGATGGAATTTTCCTTTCAAAGACTGGAAGGTAGCAAGTACTCACAAGGATGTGAAGAAAAGGAAACACACTTTTGGTAGGAATGTAAGTTAATAGAGCCATTTTTGGAAAACATTACAGATAGTGTTTAAAAACTAGAGAAAACTTATTTATCTTCCAGTAGGCCTTCTCCTGGATATACACATATTCACAAAAAATTGAAATCATGGCATTATTCACGATAGCCAAAATATAAAATCAACCTAATGAATAAGCAAACTGTGATATATGTAGTGTATAAAATTATATACAAGTATACACTTATGTGAATATTTGTTATATGTGTATTATGCAAATATACACAGTATAGTATAAATATATACAAATTATATATATAGCTAAATATTTTTAAATGTTGCCAATTTACCTTTTATGAAAAATTTATGAGATTGTTCAAATCACTGAAATCTCAACAACACAGGAAATTTTTCTAATTTAAGATGATAAATGTATAAATAATCTTACATTTTTTCTCAATTGACTTTTCTATTTCTAGGACAATTAAACATAGGCTTGTGTTTACTGGCTATTAATGACTCTTCTAATTGGGTCACACATATGTTCTTTATTTTCCATTAATTATAAAACAAATTGATACTTGATACATAATTTTGTTTCAATGAGTATACAATGCTATCAGTTATGTTTACTTTCAAATTTTACATAGATTTATATTATTGTGCATATATTATAATTCTGTGTTCAATTAGAAGATATTTCCCCATTGTTTGGAAAGCAGTTGTCCTTTTTTTATGACTACTTCCACTTTTTCAATATTCAAAATTTCTCTTACAATACCAGATAAGTATTTACTGTAGTGTTCTCTACTGTTTTAATTTTTACCATTTTATCTTTTAATTTTGCAGGCCATCTGGAATTCATGTTAGTTGGCATAATTACAATATATAATTGAGACCCTGTTTTGATTTTCAAAGTAGACACTTAGCATTGGTGACGATGTGCAAACAGGAAACATAATCATCTGCAGGAATATAAAATCTTACACATGTCCTTTCTAAAAATTGTATCAGGAACCTTAAAATACTTGTATATTTGGAAAATAACACTAGGCATAATAATATGCCCCAAAGACTTAACCAAATATTTACACAAAATTGTTATTTATAACTACTTCTTATTTTATGATACCAAAGAATTTATATGTTCAATGACAGAGACATAGTTACGCTACATAAAATTAATCAAGCTATACAATTTTTAAAGAATGTATTCAGGACTATTGTTTTGGACTTTAAAGTCTAATGGTATTCACAGCTCTTGGTATCTTAATTTTTTTACAGTTCCAGAATGTTCTCATAAGTAGATATAATCAAGGTGTCTGACAGATGGGCACTCTAGTAGAATTGTGATTATTATTGATTTTAAAAATTGTTATCTCCATTGTGCAAATTGAAGAATACTATCAAAGTTCTATCTTCCCCTAAATATTTACCCTGAGCCACTTTAGATCCATTCCAGTACAAACTGATTATAGAGTTTAAAAAGTAATCAAAAGTCTGTAACCAGTGCCTCACATTGCTTCACGTATTCCACACCCTTCCCTGTCTGCATCAACCTATCTAGTTCTTGTCAGCGATGTAGTCATTGTAGAAAATTTTAAGAAGAGGAAAATAAGTGGTTAAAACACTAATTCTTTCAACAGATGATATTGACACACATTCTGTATTCAAACAAACTTGAGTGTGTGATACTTTTAATGACACAATAAATTTACCTAAGGTTGCACATAGTCTTATAGACATTCACCATAATTTGGAGTATTCAAATAGAAAAGTTTAAGAAGTGTATCTTTAGGGTAATTTCAGCTGTTGTTCTTCTGCTGGAATTGATCATCGTGAGTTTTCTGAATGAGCAGCGAGCTGACCGAACCTGAGTTCTTGTGGTACAGCCCGAGGGGCGCCAATAGTCAGGGATTGTGGATGCCCTGAGGATGGCTGCTGCACAGAATCCCACCAGCTTGCACATAGACATCAACCCAGATCCCAGTGCTAGCTTTCACCATTCCCAGCAGAATGCCAAAGGCCCATGTTTATTAATTTTTTAAATTAATTTTAAGTGTTGTTTCTCAAAATAGCAATCTGTAGAAGGAAATGCTATGTTTAAGGAAAGCATTAAAAAAAAAGGATAGCCTCCAGTCTCAACAGGCCACTTTGTAGAGGAGAAGCAACAGCTATCAAGAGGATGTTCCAGCCCAGCCCTTCCCTCAGAAATTTTGGGTCTTTCCTTTTGACTTTTGAGGCAGGATCTCACTGTGTAGTTCAGGCTGGCCTTGAACTTCTAGCAATCCTCCTTCCTCAGCCTCCTGCTGGGATTACAGCATGTCTTTTAAGGATTATTTTTATTCTAAGCTTTATTATAAAGAATGGAATCACTAAGTCTAAAATTTCTCTATGAATCTGACAATATTTATGTGATATGTTCAAAATTTTGGAGACTATGTAAATTTTAAAAATAAATAAATAAAGCTCATCACCACTAATCTTCCTCAGATTACTCCCACTTACTTGAACACACCTCATTGTTCCAGCCACTTTGTGAACTTTCTTAAATATACCACATATTAAGAAATCTCTTTGCAGAATTTGTATTAATCTTTCCTGTATTTACTTTTCTTAAAAGTGGATTAAGGATGATGACTTTATGTTCAAAGAATGGAAGGTACAAGTTGTCTTTTGCACATCATTAGCACTTTAATGGCAAATTGATTTGGATCCAGTTAAGAGTTATAAATTTACCACACATCTGAGTAGACTTTCCAAGTACAGAGGTCATTAAAGATAGGACAAGGATCTTGTAAACTTTAGAAGTACTAAAGAGACACTAACAGAATATACAGATCATTAAAACATTTTGAGATACTATTTTTTTCTTAAAAAGAATACATAGTATTTCATAATACTTTTCAAAACTCTCATTTTAACCCATTACCATTTTGCCCTGATAATACTCAGTGGTGGTCCTTGCAGCTGCAGCGTTTTCCTCGAGGTAACTCAAGGATTACAGTCCTAACTGTGTCCCCAAAGCATACCATGAAACATCTCACTTATATTATTTTTGTATCCCTCTAGTGTATCAATGGTCTTTGGAAATAAAAGACATAATTCTATTTATAAAGTTTTGTTTTAGTAGTGATATTTTCATCTACAAAATGTAGATCTAAATTGCTGAAAATTAACAAACACTGGCAGAGAATTGCACTATATTTGGTTCACTAAATGGGTTCAGAGAGTTTTTTCTTTTTCATTCTTGGTTTTCATGCTTGTTTGAGACAAGGTCTCACTATAAAGTACAGGCAAGTCTTGGACTCATTATGTAGCTTAAGCTGGCCTTGAACTCACAGTGATCCTTCTGCCTCAGTCTTCTGATTGCTGTGATTACAGATGTGCACCACCACACCTGGCTTGCTAAACGTGGAATGGGAAAATAAGATGAAGCCCAAAGATGATTTGTTGAATAATGTTTGATATACAGAAAACCTCTTATAAGTGCAGAGTTGTGTTGCAATTATAAGCATAGAAAGGAAAACTATTTGACCAATATGTTGTTGTTTCTAAGATACGGAAACAGAATTCAAACACAAATGTTTCAAACCCCTAAATTATTCTTTTTAAAGTTAGCTTATGAATAACTACAAACAAAGGTACAAAGATAAACCAATGCTGTCTTGCGATCGTTTTAATCTTCCTTAATAGACTAATCTTTGCCTTACTCCTGAATGAAACTGCAGACTAACTGGACTCTTTTTAGACATAATTATTTAAAAATTCCTGAGATGTTTACAATTCCAATAATAGTCACATATCCCTGATGAAAATATCTAACACAATGCGATCATTAAACCTTGACCACAAGTCAGCTCCTTCCCTTCTCACCTCTAATCTAGAAGCCTGGATTAGGTTCAAATGATTTAACATAGAATAAGACAACGTTGGAGAGCTAGGATGTGAGAGTTTCCAATTTTAAACATAGTGGTAAGGAAAAATCTCAGTGTAGAGGTTGTACCTCAGCAAACACTTAAGGTTTTGTTTAGCGAGGAGACAGTGAGCCCTGTAGATAGAGGAGTTAGAGCATTAAGCAAAGAAAACATTAAATGAAAGGCCCATTGTGAATGTGCTCCTCCCATGTTTGAAAAAAAGGTTAGGGAGATAAAGTACCTAAAGATCTTGGAGGGAACAAGGGAAGAGCAGATGATGAGATTACGGAGTTCAGAGGAAATGAACATGTAGGGATTTGTAGGTCTTTGTAGGGACATTCTTTTGCAAGATAGGACCACAAGGTTTTCAACACAATAATGGCACATTCTGACATGCTTTAACAGGATCAAATTGGCTTTCATATTGAAATCCATAAGGCTGTATGGAGTCGAAAAACTCACAAAGACTTTTGCAACAAACCCAACAATAGATGTAAAACATGAAAGGGAGAGCTGAAACCAAACTTAATTGCAAGTATCTTTTGACTTCAGCAATTGGAAGGCTACTATTAAATGCTTTCCTTAAAGTTCCTGTCAGTTTGATTAAGGTGAAGGGGCCCTGAGTTTGATTCCCAGCACAAAAAATAAATGCTTTCTACACACAATATTAATAGGTCTTATTAAAATACTTGTACAATTTATGCAATTAGTGTTCAGAAATATAATCCCCTTTATATTCTTATCAGCAATATACTAATAGATTATTTTAAAATAATTTCAGCTACAGTCGGTATTGTCTTCTTCAAAACTCAGAGTTTCCATGCCTTTGTCCAATGCAGAATGATTCATTGAGATATAGACATGAAAATTTGACCTAGAGATTATGTTACTGCAAGTCAAAAAATGTATTAAATGGAGTTATGGACATAAAACTTCAATATATGTAGATGTAACAAAGCACAATACATATATTATTGTTCATATTTTGTCCACTTTTAAAACTCAGTGTCCTCTGATCCACTAAGGAAAAATAGTAAGCTGTTCATTTTTGGCAAACACCTATACAATGTTCATTCTTAACAAAATCCAAGATTTAAGTACAGATTGGTACAATCATCTTCATTTTAAAGGATGAACTCTCCATGAAGACAGGTGTTTTCTGAGCAAATCTTAATGGACTTAGTTTTATTTCTCTTCCTTGGAGGAAAAACTAGGTATCCAAATATTGGCAGAAAACAAATGAAATGAGGAAATAGTCACACACATGTTCAGAAGAATAGTTTGAGTTTGTAAAAGAATTCAGCATTTTATTCATCTGGATTAGAAAAAAAGGACACCAGAGAGAGGGTATATTTTGTTGGAGAATTCATCAGAAAAACGCCAATAGTACACTATTATTAATCCTCAAAAAGTTGCCAATCTAGTCCTTTCTAGTCTTCAGAGCTCTTCTCAAATCATACTGTGGTAAATTGTCACTCACTGCCAGTATATCTTTCTGCTGATTAGAGGAAACTTACCTTATCTTATGTCCAGATGATTCATTAACAAATATCAGTATACATCCAGATCCAAACAAGGATCCTTAAAATACTTACATTTAGACATCCCCCATATTTCATAGTTTATTTTAATAAACAATTAATTTAAACAGTTGTCATTTAATGAGGTTTATTATATGATGGATACATACAAAGGGTTCAGTAAGTGCATTGCAGGAAATACTTTGTCTGGGGCATTCTTTTTCCTATTTCATAAACAAGTCATTTGAGACATAAATAATTATATGCCAGTGTTAATGAATTGAAAATGTAATATAAGGTTTCAACATAGAACTCAAATTGCCTTTCCTCAGTCACACAGCTAACAAACAGAAGAGTTATAGTCAATCCCAGCTCTGCCTGATCCACCCACATTCATTATTTATTTTCCTTTTTTATTAAGTTTATTGGTACAACTTAGATATACATAATGATCACATTCATCATTCATCATAGCGATTTTGTACCTATACATGATTGGCAAAGACTCTCAGAAGAAGTGACTGATTATTCTTTCTTTTCCTATCCTGCCTAGCACCAGTACTCACTATGTACATAATCTGTATCTGTTCTAGGGTGAAAATTGCCTGGCAATTTCATGTAGAAGTACAAAGGTTGCTTGCATCAAATAGAGTGCATTCTGAGATTCACTTTGGAAGATGGGTAAGAATGAAGATATAAGGAAGCAAACGAAGAAATTACATCAGATAGTATAAAACATACATACCCTCAAACGCACACACAAAACATCTCAATTTTCAAATTTTTTCAGCAATTCCACCATTCAAGTCAGAAATTGACAGTTATTCTCACTCACTATTTTCCCTCAATAAATACTTAACATATTCTTTGGTCCTACGGGCTTTCCATATCAAAAATCATCAAGTTCCTCTCCTTTGTCTTGTCTTGGCATTAGTCTTCATCTCGTCATTATTTTCTACTAACCTTTACCATAGTTTCTCCACACTGATGCTTCAGAAATGATTTTGTGCCATTTTGACATAAAATATATCATTTTCCCTATAAAAAGACCAAACTGAAAAATAAACCCCAGCAAGACTTTTCAGGGTGCTTGTATATAAACCCTACCCCCAAATGAGCCCAAACTGAGATGTTCAGCAAGACAAATGCATTTGGTTCATCTTTTGTTACACACAAGAGACATTAAATTATAAACTGATATTAATATATAATTAAATAGAAATAAATAATATTAGCACTGATACTTAAATGATAACATAAATTATAATTAATGATTTGTAAATAACCAAGCAAGCAATTTTGAATGAGAGGTAAATGCCTATGTAAATAGATGAACTCAAGACTTATTGCTGAATGACCAGTTGGAGTACAAATGCAATGAATGAATAACATGCACACTTGATAATGAACACACATGGTTATGTCTAATATGACTTCATAATTCAATATGTTGTGTTTTGTAACAGACGTACTTAATACACTATGTGACATAATGACGTGTTTTCTGTATAAATGTGCCTGAAATTTTTTGTCACTTTTGCATGGACCATCATTCATATGTGTCATCATTTTTGTTCCCAATCCCCTCTCATGAGTCTTCAATTAACACTTGTTTTACCAGAAACTTTGTGAAGCTTACCAGACAGGAGGTCTTATTTTGGGAGAAGAATCACTAACAGTTGTGTTGCCAATATACTATGAGTGGGCTACATGGGCAAGAAGTATTCATTTATGGAGAACTCCATTGCTGGACATGAAAGATCAGGGTCAATAGTTTTATAGGAAATGGAGTTACAAGAAATTCAGGCTGGAATTCAGGGTTTGGAGAGTTATGATGATATTCTAAAAAAGATGATATAACAGTATTTGAATAAGTATAGATTTTTGTGAATGAATAAATATAGATATTTATGTATGAATAAAAAATAAATATAAATAGTTGTAAATGAAGAATAATACATCCCATGAAAGTAAGCCCTATTGGGCCTTTTGAATCAAAATTGTATATGAATCCTGATCTTAGCTTTGATAAAATACAGTATTTTCATTTAACATTAGTAGTAAGTTTATTCTTAGTAAACATTTCTATCAACAGTCTTCTTTCTAGCCAATCACTTAAAAATTGTAGATAAAATATGGAACATATATCTGTTTAAATAAATTGTTTTGAAAGAAGTCTTCAGAGACCAAAAATGAATCAGGCATTTGTGTCCAGAGTGATAAAAAAGTAATAAAACTGGAAGACAAGAACTCAGATAGAGGCGACGCGCGGCCGGCGATGGCCAGCGAGCGGACCCGCAGGTTCACCCGGAGCCTCCTGAGACCCGGGCAGGCGGCTGAGCTCCGGCACAGCACCGCGTCCGCCGCCGCGGTGGCCGTCAGCAGCCGGCAGCAGCAGCAGCTTTAAAAAAAAGTCCAGAGGGAAACGCCGGCCAGCCGCGCAGGACACAGAGGTACGCAGCCCAGCCCAAATCAGCCCAGGAACCCAGAGCTGCTCACTGGGAAACTGAGCAACATAGCTGCAGGGAACTGGAGAGCTTGGGCCCCCCCCCACCAGAGTGCAGAGCGCACGGCAGCTCCATTCTTCAGCCGCGCAGCTCTGCTCGAGCGTCTGCCATCCCACAGCTCCTGTGCAGACCGCGCCGCCCAGCAGGGTTGCTCCTGGCACTGTAGGCCTGGGACCTGCCCGGGCCTGCCCCGCAGGCATAGCTGTTGGGCCGAGCTTGCGGACAGAACCAGGGTTGGGTCCGCGTCCCACGCGGTGCCCAGCACAGCTCCCTGGGACCGGGAGGCCTTGGCCCCCACCCAGTAAAGGAGTAGACTCCACCTGCATGCCCCGGGAGGCCACCCTTCCTTGCTGTGCACAGGACACAGCCCACTGCGTCCAGCGATCCTGCACGCCGCGAACCTCAGGGAAACGCCGGCCAGCCGCACAGGACACAGAGGTATGCAGCCCAGCCCAAATCAGCCCAGGAACCCAGAGCTGCTCACCGGGGAACTGAGCAACATAGCTGCAGGGAA
>RJWM01042408.1:0-14389 GCA_004363535.1 Dasyprocta punctata | reverse complement strand
GTAATCATGGCATGGACATGGCTGAGTCTAGCCTTCATGATTGGTTTGTTGTCTAGCACTGGGGTTGGCAATGTGAGTGCTGCATGTGCCCAGGGGTGGAGCCGACATACAGTGTAAGGATGAGAAGACATGTTTTTGCTCTTGCTGGTTTGCCTTGCTGTTTGGCAGCTACCATGCATGGCTGCCCCACCACGAATGGCTGCCCCACCACACTGCCCTGCCTTATAGCCAGCTGAATATGGACTGAAATCTCCAAGAACTGTAAGAAATAAACCTTTCCTTCCTTAATTTTGGGCATCAGGTATTCTGTCTCAGCAATGAGTGAAAAGTAACTAAGGCAGAATTTGGTACCAGTGAAGTGGGGTCATTGCTGTGACCAAACCTGACCATGTGGTTCAAGAGCCTTTGGAAATGGCTTGTGGGAAGAGTTTGGAAAGGTTTGGAGATGCCACTTGAAATGCTGGAACAGTTTAGACTGTTCTGTAGGGGAGATACTGGTCAGAGCTCAGGAGATCAGAAGGCTGATAAAAAGCCTGCCGGTAAAGACTAGGCTCAGGAGGTTTCTGCTGGGGAGAAGGACAGCACTGGTTGTTGGACTCCACACAATGTGTGTTATGGCTAGGCAGAAAGTTTGTCTGCATTTTTCTCATGTCCAGTGACTTTGCCTGAGACTGACATTAAGGGCGATGGACTAATTAATCTGGCAAAGGAAATTTCAAGGCAGTCAAATGTTGAGGTGGTGGCATGGCTATTGTTGGGGGCTTTTAGCCAGATTTATGTTACAACTCAAGAGCAAAGAACCCATCAGGATAATTTAAAACAATGTAGGTTTGGCCAGGAAGCTGTGGATTGTAAAGATTAGAGCTGAGACCTCGATTGATGAGAAGGAACAAAAAATAAAAAAGGTGATTTGGGGCCATCCTGGGTAGCAGCAGGCCTCCACCTTTTGCATGCTCAAGCTGACAAAAGTGAAAGAGTTTTCTCAGAGGAAAAAGCCACAGAGTGCCATGTTCCAGAGTGGTGACAGAGGCCACAGGAGATTCCAAAATGGCAGCAGCCACACCAGAATGGTGGTGACATAGAGAGTCTGTTCCTCACAGTCAGGTTCAGAGAGCTCAGTGATTCAGGCACCTGACACCTACAGCCAAGAGAGAGGAAAGCCTGGCTACTGCTCCTTCTGGCAGTGGACCTTGGTGGCATCTGTGTGGCACTGATCTAAGTGCAAGGAAAATGCGCAGCTTACACCCCACCTTCAGAGGGCAATATATAAAGACGTAAGAGTGAAGCCAAGGGTACAATGGAAAACCCAGAAGTTTGAAAAAGCCAGGAATATGGATGATCCAAGGAAATTTGCAAAAACCAAGCAGAATGGGCTTAAGAGAGACACTATAGAAATTAAAACCCCTGAAAGTGCCATGGGGGTGGAGTCACTCAAGCCTTTTGGAGCTTGCAACCAGATTGCTTCAGATGCTAAGCATAGAACTCCAGGACTTAATGTTTGCCCTGCTGAATTTTGAATTTGCTTTGGTTCCAAGGCTTTGTATTCTCCTGTTTGTAACTTTTGGAATGGTAGTGTTTATCTTGTGCTTTTACATGTTGGAAGTGTTTAACCTTGTTTTCTTTTGTACTGGGGGTTACAATTAAGAGTTTGCCATAGATCTCAGAGGAGACTTGGGACTTAGACTTTTCAGCAATGCTGTAACTATTAGAACTTTGACAACTCTTGGAGATGGACTAAATGTCTTTTGTATAGAGGATGTACATGAGTCTTTGGGGGGCCAGGAGTGGAATGCTATAGTTATATTCCTATAGCCCTGCCAAGTCTCATGTAATCATGGCATGGACATGGCTGAGTCTAGCATTCATGATTGGTTTGTTGTCTAGTGCTGGGATTGGTGATGTGAGTGCTGCACCCACCCAGGAGTGGAGCCAACATACAGTGCAAGGGTGAGAAGAAGGTGTGTTTTCACTCTTGCCAGTTTGCCTTGCTGTTTGGTGGCCACCATGAATGACTGCCCTGCCATGCCACCCTGCCTTGCAGCCAACTGAGTATGGATTGAAACCTCTAAGAACTATAAGAAATAAACCTTTCCTTCCCTAATTTTGGGCATTAGGTATTCTGTCTCAGCAATCAGTGAAAAGTAACTAAGACACTGGGTATGCTGAAAAGGCCAAACCACTCTATGACATATTGACAAAGCCCACAACTGAAAGAGGTAATCAGATGGACTTTAGAAGAAACTGAAGCATTCAAACAAATCAAAAGAGCCTTGGCCTAGCCCCAGCACTAACAATTCCATATGTGACCTGCCCTTTTAATCTGTTCATCAATGAAAGATGACATATATCCTCGGGAGTCTTAACTGAAATAGTGGGACCCTGGGAGAGGCTAGTCACCTACCTGTCTAAAACATTAGACCCTGTGTCAAATGGATAGCCTCCTTGTTTGCAGGCGCTAACTGCTACAGCCCTCTTGATTAAGGAGGCAGACAAATTGACTTTGAGACAAAACTCGACTGTTCAGGTGCCACATGTTGCTCGTGAACTTCTCAACAGTTGACAGCACTGTCAACAGCAGCATCACTGCGTATCAAGGACTGCTTGTTGGAAATCCCTGACTCACTTTCCAGCCAGTTGAAGCTGTGAAGCCAGCCATCTCTTTGCCTACAGAGCTTGGACAACCAGACTATGACTGTCTTGCACTGATTGGTGAACTTTTTGCCAGCTGGCCCAATCTCCAGATGGAGCCTTTAACAGAGTATACCCTGTGCACAGATGGAAGTAGCTCTGTCAAAATGGACAACATAGGGCTGGCTATACTATTGTCACCACCAAAGAAGTACTTCTAGCAGGGCCCCTTCCCCAAAACTGTTCAGCTCAATGAGCTGAGCACTCATACAAGCCCTCCACTGTGACAAAGATAAAAAAGAAAATATCTACACAGATTCCAGGTATGCCATCACCACAGTACAAATCCACAGGATATTGTGTACAGAATGTGGCCTTTTGACAGTTTAAGGAAAACAAATTAAAAACAAGTATGAAATCTCACAATTTTTGGCTGCTATATAGAAACCCAAGAAGGTGACCATCATATGTTTTAAGAGATTAAAAGGTAAAAGACACCATCACCCTTAGAAGCCAAAAGGCCCATGAAGCTGCCAAATTAGCAGAAGTCCAAAACTTAGAAGTTCTACATGAAATACCTCCAAAGATTGCTCTTAGTTTCCAGCAAAGACCTCTTCATTATACTTTAGAAGAGATAAAATGGGCACAACAAGAAGGAGCCATTAGGACCCAAATGTCACCAGATTAAAACATCACCTTGATATCATGCATGGAGGGAAGACTGCTATGGCCCATCTTCTGTGTTGATATTATTATATTGCAAAATTGACATTGACTTGTACAGTCATCATCCAAAGATGTCAAATATATGCAAGAACCAAGGCCTCAGTAGGCCCTTCACCACCACCTGGAATCCAATACAGAGGACTCTCACCCACCTCAATTATCTCCAAATAGATTTCACTAAAGCTAAACCATGTCAGGGTTACAAATATTTATTAGTCCTTGCTTGCATTTATTCTGGGTGGTCAGAAACATTCTCCACTAAGACTAAAAAGGCCTCTGAAGTACGTAGGGTGTTGCTGAGAGAAATTATTCCCAGGCATGGGCTGCTCCTGACCATAGGCAATGATAATGGACCATCATTTGTAGCAGAAATGACCCAGAAGTTAGCCAAGGAGCTAAAGATCAAATGGAATCTCCACACTGACTATAGGCCCCAGAGTTCTGGCAAAGTTGAACAGAAGAACAGAACCGTCAAGTCAATACTGACTAAATACTACCAAGAAACTCAGGAACCATGGACAGCCTTGCTGCTCATGACCCTCCTGAAATCCAGGACCTCACCAGGGCCCACTGGATACACCCCTTTTGAAGTCTTATTTGGAAAACTCCCACATCTAGTTAAGGACCTCCAAGGAGCTATATACCAGTTGGGAAATATCACTTTATAAGAACAACTTGTTCAATTAGGGAAGACCTTCTCCCAGATACATAGTAATATAATGGAAAGGGCATCCCTTCCCACTGACACACCTGCTCATGCCCACAGCCCAGGTGATATGGTTTGGGTTAAGAATTGAAAAAAGGATTCTCTGTCCCCAATTTAGGAAAGCCTCTATTTAATTATTTTGACTATTCCCACTGCAGTAAAAGTGGTAGAGATCCAGCCCTGGATTCATCACTGTGGCATCCAGCAGGCCCATTCTGATGATGGTTGGAAGGCCTATCCTGACGAGTCCAGTTCCCTAAAGACTACCTTGAAGAGACAACACACTCAAAGCCTTGCTGTCACCACTCCAGAGGCTAATGAGTTCATGCACGGCTGAGGATTGAATGGGCATCGTGCACTGGAGTACCTACCTTAATTGACTCATATTCTGTTACCCACTTTGGCTATTAGTTCTTCTCTTGTTCATCTTGGTGCTTAATGCAGGACTCTGGGTTGTATCCCCAGAGGACCAGAAATCCTGCCATGAAGTTACCTTCACTGTCTTCTACATTAGTGTAACTATTGGACTGGGTACCTTGAACTGTTTTTCTAAGTTTTAACTTCAATGTGCTGTTACTCTGCCTGGTTCCTAGTTCCTTGTCTCCTGTTAAATTCAGTGTTCACTTTCACTCTCTGGATCTCACCTCCAACAGACTAGGAACCCCGTCAAGAGGCTGCTTTTGTTCTTTCTTACATAAATATAATTCTTGGTCTGCTTACTTTTAGCTGCCTACATAAAAATTAAAATGACTCCCCTGTGGAAAATATGTTCGAACTTACTAGGAGCATATGGACAGGGAGGATACTGGGAGTTTCAAGTCTGCCTGTGGGGGATTTAAAAGTGTCTCAGTCATACTAAATGGGACCCTCATCAGCCCAATGTCACCTTTGTCATTCTTTGATGCCTGTCCCAACAACCAGACTAACGTATACTATACAGGGTGTAGTGACCTGAGTTGGGAAAGGGCTTACCAAATCAATAATAAATATGTTGTCAGTGTTGGCAAGAATCTCCCTTCCAAAAAACCAATACTCCCTTTGATATGTGTAATAGCATACACCCCTGGTACTGTAGTGTTTGGAGATATGCCAATTTATACCGGCCCAGAAGGGAAAAACAATGGAATACAAATGTATGGAAGAACTCTCCCTACTACAGAAGACTGACCTCTCCTCACTCAGACCCTAGCCCCCTTGAGTTGCACAAAGGGCATCTGTAATCCTGTCCAGTATCACTTATATAACCCTAATGACACCATCTGGACACCATGCCCCTTATTGTCATTTGGGTGGATAGTTCAAGTCTGGAAGGTTTTTATCCCCACAATTTGGGTCCCTGTGCCCAAGGTTTTCACAAATTTTAGATCCTCCTCAGCCAAAAATACTACTACCAAAGGCCTCTCTCTGCTTGCTCCAGACCTGCTACAATTGGTTTATGGGACCCATGTTGTTTGCCAACAGGTTGATCCAGCCCTGGGGGAGGACTTCTGACTCTACATGGCCCTCACTGCCCTATCCTACTGGGCTCTAGGACCAAATGCCTGCTGGTTTGTTACCACCCACTCCCCAGCAGACCTACTTCAAGCCTCCCCAACCCAAATAATGGGAAATTCCACCTGCTTCCTAGGAAATGGGGCTCTCCTAATGTGTCAATGACTGTGCCTCTGTAAGCTGGCCCAGTTCCTCACTCCAGGTTAATATTGGAACCTTTTTTATATGTTTCAATGTGTTTCCCCCACAAAACATGAGCCTCTGCAGTGTTGCTTTCCCGGTCCTGAATCTCAATATCTACTTGGGTGACTGAGACCCCCTGCTTCTACCAGGGTCACAGTGAGACCCTGTGCTCCTGCTTATCCTAGCTGGCATAGCAATATCCTAGCTATGGGAGAAAAGCCCTTGGGCAAAGTCTATTATGTATAATTAACCAATCAAATAATAGGAGATTTTAAAAGGGTATAAAGCTCTATTGACACCCTTCAAAAACAGATTGACTCTTTAACCATGGTTGTTTTACAAAACTGACTGGCCTTAGACCTCATGATGTTTTGAAGCCATACACCACCAACTCCTCTTAAAAGTTACCCCTTATTATCAGCTCCTTAAAACTAAGGAGAAAGAGTATTCCCTATAAATAAAACAGGGAGGAATATGACAGAAATTTTGAAATTTTAAAACTAACTAGCAGTCTGATAGCATATTGGGGCAAGATATGCTCATCCTGCCTGCCACATACTAGACTACTAAACCCAGTCAGCCTTGACAGACTGCACCTGGCTGCTGTTCATGGATACCCTGACCCAGGTCAACCTGACTATGTCCAGCTGCAATGTCTGTATTTTCCCACCTAAAAATATATCCTGTTTTTCTAACAAATTTCAAAGACTTTCTACCCAGCAACAGATGATGACTAACCCAACCCAATTAAAACTAACCACGCTCTCAAGCTTTTGTACTTTCTGCTTGCAAACCTATGTAAGCTAAGCCAAAAAGCTGACTCATGGCTGGTTATTCAGAACTGGTTCCCACCAGCCCACTAACATAATAAACAGTCACTTTCCAACTCCTTGGTGTGCGGTATCTTCCTTTTGGTTTGGTACTGGTTCTGCAACACTGACAGTTTGAAGTTAAAAGTTGCAATTTTGTTATTGTTTGTATAGCTATCAGTTATAGATGAAAACCTGATGAATGCAGGGATCAGTACTAGCACTACATTTTAATTGCTTAGGTGTTCCTTAGAAATGTGGATATTGAGAAGTAAAATATTCAATTAGGTGTAAAATAATTCACTAATATCCTCAGGCTCTTTTGAACAATTTTACATTACCAAACGTAGCAGTCACTAGAATCCTGAAAGATAAACCATGATTAAAAACAATGGTAAAAATTGCAAATGGTAAAAAATGCAGCCATTCTTTGTCCTCTGCATGCTGTCCCAGATGAAAGTCAGACATTGATTGCTTTCATCTACATGTGGTGGGGAATGGGATGTGATTGGGTTTGGAGGAGGATGCAGGACAGAGGAAAGGCAGCCTCCTGCCTGCTGTCAATAAACGGATCATCTCGGTGCCCCTGGTCTTCAACCACAGAGCCTAGAGGGGCTGTGGGGGTCAGAGGTCAACCTCTGCTCCCTGTGCTCTCTCTTCATTCCTAAAGCACATTAAGGAAGTGCTGTGTTGCTCCCTGGGCCAGTTCACCCAAGACACAAGGTAATAAGTATGGAAAAGGGTCTTGTGTCAGTGCCCACACAGCCTAGATAATACTTTGAGTCAAGTTGAACCTCATGCTCAGTGGTGCAGGTATGGAGGGTATACCTGGGTTAGTATCACCCCTCATTCTTTAGTTTCACCTTCTAGGAGGCTATAAATGTGTGTGTGCATGAGTCACACATTTCTCTTATGGAAAGTGTGCTGTTGGTCTGTATTGTTTCCTTGTCTTTTCAGGGGGTGAAAAGTCCTGAGCCACATTGTAGGGAGACTTGAGAGCACATGGTTAAGACTTAATTAAGTCCTTCCTGGTGAGTGGCGCGAGCAGCACGGACTCCAGGAAGAGAAAGATTTGCTCCTCTTGTAAGCCTACCAGCACAGGGGCTGAGAATCAACAACCTTCCTCCCACCCCGCCATAAGCAACCTGCTGGTTCGGAGGACCAGCTAAGTTGATAGCAACTAAGGTACATAAAGCAACTAAATGCTTGTATTGTTTGGTTGATTTTGCATGCCTAGGGCCGGCAGTCTGAGCATCTCTTGGGAAGATGACAGTATGCAATGTAGCAAATATGGGGGATTCCCTTCTGTCTTGTCTTTGAGGCTCAATATTGTTCTCACTGTTTTGCTTTATTCTGATTAATTTGTTTTTGCTTTATTCAACATTCTATTTTGACTGGTTTTATCCTGTTTTGTTTTTGGTTTGATTTTGCTGTACCTGATGGAATGGACAACTATTGTGAAGATAACAAGATATACTATAGTAGCTATTGTTTTCCTAGTATCCTGCTTTGAAGTGCTGTACCAGTTCTACTGCTTTGTTTTAATTGACTTTGTTCTGTTATGTTTTGTTGGATTTTACTATCTTTAAAATAAAATTAAAAAAAAGTCTTAATTAAGTGTGAGTGTCCTGGAGCATGTGCTCTGGATTCGAATCCCAGCAATCCCACTTAGTAACTCTATGGCCTCAGGTGAGACCTTTCACTGTCTTGCCTCTGTGCCCTTGACCATAAGATGAGGACAATAAGAGCATCTTCTGCATAAGCTTGTTGTGAGAATTAAATGATGCGAAGGCTCAAATGATGTAAAAGGATCTGGATTAACTCATGTGAAGTGCTCAGAACAGTTCTTGGCACACAATAATAGCCTAGTATCTCCTTTTATTACACTGTTGTTTTTCACAGGCAGGGGCTCCAAAGCTAATGTTCTATTTTTGAAGAATCACTCATACATATCATGAAGTTGGGAAGAAAGAGAGAAAGAAAAATTAATACCACGACAGCTTGTGTTTCAGCAGCATAATAGCATTCAACAGATGGCACTGGAGAAAGAGAAATGATCAAGTCAGGGACGTGGTCCTGCACGGGAAAGACAGATTCCTCCCTGGAGCCTTGGGAAGGGGCCTGGCAGTGGTTCTGTGGGGGCGGTGCTGAGCTTAGTGGTCCTGACAGGTAACTGGGGCTGAACGTTTCCTTCCTGTGGTTGAGACTGGTTGGCGGGTTCCACTTGGTTTCCTGGTTCCTTTTCTTGCTCTCAGCTCTGCTTGCAACCTCTGCTGGTGTCTCTGAGGTGTGCGGCCCTTGTGTGAGAAGGGACATCCTCTTACCTGGGTTGCACTTTATGTGGTGCTGCCCAGAGCTTGGGTTGGTGCAAAGATGGGGTTTGGGCTTGAGGGATAAGTCAGGAGAGGTGTGTGTGTGTGTGTGTGTGTGTGTGCACATTCGTGTGTGTGTGCTGTGCTGTGTGCAAGTGTGTACACACATATGCAGTGTATGTGTGGGGTTTGGGAGGTGATTGGACAGAAAATGGACCGAGTGGTACTTATGGAGTGGATGGGAGACAGGAGCAAAACCCAGAAAAACCAACCTCCTTTTGCCTTGAGTTCTTGAGACATCACTCTTTGCACTAGGTGAAGGTCATGAATAAATCACCCACTGCAAGTTCAGAAAGTGCAGGCCTGGATCCTGGCATCTTGATTCTTTTGTTTTTCTTCAGTTTGTTTTTATTAGCACGTGGTGGTAGTGCACACAGATTGTGTAAATGCGAGGAGTAGGTGAATGTACAAATATCCCTTCATTCTTCTGGTTCCCATTTTTCTTCCTCCCATTGCAAGTTCCCCTGTCCATTTCCCAAAGATCTCTCTCCTTATTTCCTAATGTCTATCTTTTCTTTAGCTCTTTATTTATACTTTGGATTTTTCATATAAGAGAAGTTATGTGATATTTAAACTTATGTGTCTGATTTATTTTAACCTAACATTATGATTTCAAGGTGCATCCATTTTCCTACAAGTGATGCAAATTTATCCTTTATGGCAGAGTATTCAACTATATATACTGTATATATGGATATATATGTACGTTCTCTCTCTCTCTCTCTCTCTCTCTATATATATATATATATATATATATATATATATATATTAAAATTTAGGTATTTATGAGTTGTGCTCTTATAAACATGGATGTAAAGTGAAATGCAGGTCCCTGCTGGAGAATGAGTTCAGACATCATCATCATTTTACCAGATGGGAAGACCCTTTGGACTCTTGATGACCACAGGATGTTTTCCCTAGGGCGGATTATCCGCAGTCATCCTGCCCTGCTTCCCCACTGTCTCCCCGGAGCCTGGGCGGGTCAGAGCGGGGTAAGTGGGAGTGAAGTTGTGGGGCTCTGTGTAGGCACGAGAGGGCTTTCCAGAGCTGGAGAAGATGACTTTTGGATGAACTCTTTAATTTTGTCTTTTGAAACCTTTTCCTGTTTATGAGGAATAAAAATAAATGGTGTAATCTTACTCCATAAAGTTGAAAGCATAGAGGAGAAAGGAGAGCTGGAGAAACAGGGTTCATTTCAGAGTTCACGCTGGAACTGAAAAGGAAGGTGAAGGAGAAGGAGAAGGGGAAAGGGGGAAATGGGAAAGAGAGAGAGGAAGGAGGAGAGAGACAGAGAGAGGCAGAAAAAGACAGAGACGCAGAGAGAGTCCCCCTCTCCTCGATAACCCCTGAGCTGCCTCTGAATGCCACCGGGGTTCTGCCACATAGGCTGTGTGGGAGGGGCGTTAGAATGGAGCCCAGACCGAATGCCGAGGCCAGCTGGGCCTTCCAGGTGACACTTGGCAGCCAGTTTAGGTCATTTGCATTTTCACAGCCAAAGGCTGCGTGCAAGACGTTCTCCGCAGATATTCAGGTTGCTGGATTCCACAGCATCCCCAGGGCACTCCTGGCCTTGCTCTTCCATCTGGCGGGACAGCCAACTTTCCGCTTCTTAATTACCGAGAGGGCAGTGCTGGGGGTTACATGCCTGCGGGGATTATAGGGCTAACAGTACCGGGCCGCATTTTCCCTTCTCCCTCCTTTCCTCCCTTTCTTTCTCCCACCCGGCCTCCCTTCCTCCTTCATTTCTTCCTCTGTCAGGCTTTTGAAATACGCCGCGGATTCCTGGAAGGGAGAGGAGTGCAGGAGCAGGAAGAGCGCAGACCTCAGGCCGGACGTTGCCAGCCTGCTGCCAGATGCAGGAGGTGTTCGGAAATGACAAGCGTTTCCTGCTGGAAGAATGTAATTGTCGGGGACATCTGTGCATCCATTTTCTATCGCTGCTCTAACAAATTAATCACCACAAATTTATGACTTTGAACAGCATCCACTTGTTCTCTTGCAGCTCTGAAAGCCAGAGGCCAGGGGACAGCACAGCTCAGCTGGGGCCTCTGCTTGCCTTCCCAGTGAAGCGAGGCAGGGCACCTTTCTAGAGCTGTGGGTGCAAATCTGTGTCCAAGCTCCTTCAGGCTGTGGCTGAATTCCATCCCTTGCCATTGTAAGGCTGCAGTGCCCTGGGGGTTGTCAGCCAGGGGCCACCCGTCTGTTCTTAGTGGTCCCTTTTCCAGCCCCAGCTTTCCATGTGCCACCTCCAGCCACCGAGCTAAGTCTTGCTCAGGCTTTGAACCTGCTTTTTCCTTCCTGCCGAATCTGTAATTTGCAGCCA
Organism: Dasyprocta punctata; assembly: GCA_004363535.1. Lineage (NCBI taxonomy): Eukaryota > Metazoa > Chordata > Mammalia > Rodentia > Dasyproctidae > Dasyprocta > Dasyprocta punctata. The sequence goes on along the minus strand of RJWM01042408.1, from coordinate 3,151 downwards.
CAGAACTTTCTCTGCTTTGAAGGGCTCCGTGACTAGATGGAAGAAGCGTCCTGGGTAGGGTAGGCTAATCTTTCTATTTTAAGATGACTATTAATAACTGTCTTAGTTACTTTTCTATTGCTGAGACAAAGTACCTGACGCCCAAAGTTAAAGGAGGAAAGGTTTGTTGTAGCTCAGTTTGTAGAGGTTTCAGTTCATAGCTGGCTGGGTGGCATGGCAGAGGGGCATCGCAGAGAAGGCACAGGCTGTGGCAGAGCAAGGCAGGCAGAAGACAGCAGTGAAGTAGCAAAGCAGCGAGCAACTGCAGAAACCCTCTTTCTGTCCTGTTTATTGATTTATTGATTGATTGATTGGTGTTTTGAGATAGGGTCTCACTATGTAGTTCAGGCTGACTTTGAACTCACTATGGAGCCCAGGCTGGCCTTGAACTTGTGGTGATCCTCCTGCCTCAGCCTCCTGAGGGTTGGGATTATAGGTGTGCACCACCATGCCTGACCCTTATATATTTTTTATTAATTAAGTTGATTGGTACATTCCCACATTAGTCATAGGGAATTTGTGCCTGTACATAATATAACTTGATTTTTTTTTCTATTCCCCTACCCTCTCTTCAACTCCTCTTCCTCTCTTTATTTACAAAAGCTGTTTCCATTTTTTCCTTCTTTTCTCATTGTTTTTCCTTTTCCCATCTTCCCTTCGCTTCATCTCCCCTCTCTGGTTTCCTTCCCATGTGAAAATTTTCTTCTTATTTCAATGGTATTTATTATACGTTTATATTCTATCCAGGCTACCCACATTTAGGGTAGGTAGCACTCACACCCAGGTTAGGGCACCCTTAATCCCAGCATCACATTATTAATCCCATCATCATACACCCCAGATCCAGCCACCTGTGAAAGCCCCACTTGTGATCCCATGAGGCTTTGGGGGGATGTCTAGATACAAGTCAAACCTGTAACCTTCCATCCATCTTTGAAGTTCCCTTAGTGGTTAGGGAACATGGTCACAGGCTCCAGTGGCTCAGGTGTCGCTATCTGGGGAGGGGCATCACTTGGCCTTCCTTACTCCGTGGAAGATTCTTTGTCTTGGCAGCCCAAGGGTGACAAAGTGTCACAGCCTTTGTCAGGGAATCTGTCTTGTGTTTCTCTCAGGTCTTGCACAGGGCCATGTGGAAGCCAGAGGTGGGGTGGGCACTTTCCCTTTCCCAGGGGAAGTGCTGTCCTCCTCTGGAGCTGAGAATTGTTGAATTGAGCAGGCTTGTGGAGGTCAGAGTGCACACCTCTCACCATGTGCGGCTGCCCTGGAGTGAAAAGTGCAGAAAGCAGCTGCTGGAAAGCTTGATGGGCCGCTTCTCAGACTGTGCACATCTCTCTCCGAGTTCTGGCACTTTAGTTTTTTGTTTGTTTGTTTGTTTGCATTCAGCCTGCAAAGGGAAGTAGCTCATCCAGACTGCAGAACCTTGAAGAAATAAGTGATGGGTTTCCTTGGTTCTAGAAAATTCAGACCAATAACATTTTGGGTTGAACATGTAGGTGGCCTTTCTGTAGCCTGAGGAAAGTTGGTTGTGATGCCCATCAAGACACACTCCACCTTATTCTTCCAAGTCTTTCAATTTCTGCTTGGGAGTCCTGGGTGTTCTGATGGTCAGATGTCTTCCACCCTTCTTGGCATAGCCACAACCCTCTCAGGTTTGTGAGAGAGTCCAGAACCCACTGAACCAACTGGTCTGATACCTCCGAAGAAGGAGACTTGGGAAGGAAAGGAATTCCTTCCCTGTTTCTTCCTCTCTAGCCAACAGCTCTATTAGATCTGCAGGCAGCAGGCATGTTCCACAAGGAGATGGATCGTTTGGGGTGGAGGGCCTTCATTCTCTTGCCAACTCTGCTGTCTCTGATCTCCTCTTTATCACAGTCTAGAGACATCCACCTCCTGGGGATTTACATAAGACAGAGCAAAGTGCTCGAGCTAAGAATATATCCACCCCCTTCCCTGGGCGATGTGTTTGGGAGGTGAGGAAACAAACTGATTCACTGCCTCTCTGACTCAATGAACAGACGAATACAGTGTACTGAAAAACTACTGCATTAGTGACAGGGGAGAAAAACCCCAGTATTTTTAGCACACAAGTGCAGAGTTAGCTGCTGCAAAGTTCTGGAGGATAGAAGATGCTTTATACATGTGCTGCTGGAGCGAGCACGTAGAGGATAGAAGTTTTTACTTAAAATAAAGGCTGATTTTCTCCAATGCTTTAGACAAATGTAGCAATGGGCTTTTAAGTGGCCAGTGAGGCACAGAGTGTGGAAGACTTAAAATTAGGAAAATATCCAGTGATACCCTTATCAATGTTGGTGCAGAGTGGCTGGGGATTTGTCTGCAAAGGCCAGGCGTGGCTGGTTTTCACCCAAAGCAAAACCTTCACTTGAGATTGCCTGGTTCTCCCTCTGCAGAGCCAGAGAGCTACAGAGTCCATAGTTCCATATCACTTTTGCTCGGGCAGGAAGAAGCAGTGAGCTTTGGGCTACAGTGGAATCAGGAGTATGTGGCAGCTCCTAAAGGCACCTGAGAGTCTTCCATGGGACTCTCCAGGCTCCTGCTGCCATCCTGTCCCCAGAGAGAAGCATATCTGCTCCCCAAACCTCACTGTGATGTCCCCTGATAGGCATGGTGACTGGCAGTCTGGAGAGTTCTCTAAGTGGCGCAACTACCACCATTGCTTCTAGAAAGATTCTAGGCATTGTGCAGGGTTTCCTCCAGCCCAGTGCCTCATACCCAAGTGTAGGAACCACAGGGAAAGTGCTCATGAATGGCCAGTGTCAATCACTGATGGTTTGGTGTGTGCAAACCATGGACTGGGATTTGGGGAATATGTTCCTAGGGAGAGATGCTGCTATTGTATGTTCAGTAGTCATTCTTACCCCTTCTTCTTTGCTGATGGCATACTCTTCCTAGTGCAGACACTGAAGATCAATGTTAGCTAATATTCATGATAGTTGGGACTGTACGAGTCTCAGTTCCTCCACTCAGTAACTGTCACTTCCGGCAGATTAACTCTTGGTGCCTCATTTCCTCATCTGTAATATTACTGTCTCCCTAATTAGTGACTTTGAAGTGTGCATTAATATATGTAAGTTTTTGTAACAGCATACTAATG
>RJWM01042407.1:0-14386 GCA_004363535.1 Dasyprocta punctata | reverse complement strand
AAAAAAAAAAAAAAAAAAAAAAAAAAAAAAAAAAAAAAAAAAAAAAAAAAAAAAAAAAAAAAAAAAAAAAAAAAAAAAAAAAAAAAAAAAAAAAAAAAAAAAAAAAAAAAAAAAAAAAAAAAAAAAAAAAAAAAAAAAAAAAAAAAAAAAAAAAAAAAAAAAAAAAAAAAAAAAAAAAAAAAAAAAAAAAAAAAAAACGGGAAAAACCTTAATCATAGATAAACAGATCTCAGACTACCCAGAAAAGAACAGAGCTTCAAAACAAAGCAAAACAAACAACAAAAATCACAAAGCCAAGAACACCCCCAAAATGTACTGAGAACATGTAATCAGTCTTTGGGACAAATTAAACCTTTAAAAATAGTAGCAGAACCATGATTCTCTATGTGGTTTTCATCCAGTAAGTAATATGTATAGACACAGTAGTCAAATATAGTTGTATATCAACAAAATAATTCTATGTGAGGCTAAAAGAAGAAACCTCATAACATGATGTTCAGATTCATTTCTGTGTAGACTTACGCTTCAACAAAAGATTATAATTTTGTCTCCCTAGTTTAAATAGAAGACAACAAATTATAAGGCATCAGATACACTTTGGGAATTAACAAAAAGAAAGGATCTCGGGCACTGGCTTTGCTGAGCGACATGACCTGAGCCTCTGGATACCGGGATATGGCACAAGTAAGGATGAGAGTCTTAAGACGTTCTCTGTTCCCATTTCTCCATGTGGTACAAGTCCCTGACTGCATGTATAAAGCCTTTTTCTCACCACAATAGCATAGGGTATTACTAAAATGGCAGCAGCATGCTTATACGCACCTCAAAGAAGTCACCCCACAGGGAAGCCTCCCCCACAGCACCTGCTTTCCCTAGGATCATGAACAAACGTGATCATACTGTGCTGTCAGCAAAGAGGCTCCATTTCCTCTCTCTACCCTCTGCCAAGCACTCACTGAACACACAGACACACAGACACACAGACACACATAACCCAGACTGGTTCAGTTCAGGAAGGGAAAGTGGGCAAAGAGGCAGGAGCAGGAAAAAAATCCACTTTGAAGAAAGCAAAACAGAAGGTGGGAGTCCCTGCCGTTTGGTAATCTGAAAATGAGGGGTTGACTTGTACTGCATTAGCTTCATGCCAAACATTCAAGATGCCTCCTTCTACCCAACATGGGTCTTCGTATGCTTTTCTTTCAAAACTGAAGTGATTTTTGCATGGGGTTCATGTTGGATTTTTAACTGTCGCTGTTTAAGTGTCATAAAAAAAATTCTCATACTTTTGGGTAATGATTTTTTTTCTGTCCTATTAATTAGTCTTCCTTTATTTTTTCTTATTAGTGTGTGTTTGTAGCACATGGCTTTTACATTCCTTGTAGGGAGCTGGTACATATATTTTGCGTATGAACTTACTCTAGTCTTCTTAAAATTGAAACATAGGAATTTGTTCATCTATATCTGAAAGCTCTTTATTTAAAATAACATTTTCTTAAAGACCTTAAAAACTAGATGAGACTCAATTAACATGCAACATAACAGAGAGACCAACAGAATTCTATTTCTAAAACACAGCCTTCAATACTTTCACAATATAAAAAGTGTGTCACAATATTATAGGACACTGATGAATGCTACAAAGAACAAACTAACCCAGAGAGAAAGAGAGCTACAAACACACACAGACCACTCACCTCCTGCTGAAATCCTGATGAGATTTATGTGATTTTAAAATATAAGATGTAACTATATGTAATTTTTTTTACTTTATTAACAATACTACAAGAGATTTCCAATTTCTAAAAAAATACACATAATTCAGGATGATACAAATCTATGAGTTAGTTTTTTTAGTTTGTTACTGGGAATTGAACCCAGGACCTCAAACAGGCTAATAATGTGCTCTGGCTCACGCCTGTAATCCCAGCACCTGAGAGGCTGAGGCAAGAAGACTGCTTTGAGTTCCAGGCCAACCTAGGTTACCTAGTTAGCTCAAAGCCAGCCTGAACTACACAGTGAGACCCTGCCTCATAAATAAATAAATAAGTCTTGTGCCTTCAGTAATGCTAACTTTTTTTACTGTATGACTCATTATTTTAAAAATTTATTGGTACATGTGTGTAGTATATGTTTACTTTCCTTGTGTGTCATTGGTTCATGTACATAACACATCTTAATTCAAAAAGGTATTCCTTTAAATGAGGTCCTGCTTTGGAAATATGTATCAAGTTAAGTTCAATAGCCAAATACAATCATATGCCAACAAAGTAATCCTGTCTAATCCTTAAAGATAAAATCTCACAGCATGAAGTTCACACCCAATTCCAAGTAGTTTTAAGATTAAAGGGAAATGGAAAGTTTGTTCAATCCACTTAAATGGAAGACAACAAGTTAGAAGTCAATGGATATGATTTGAACAAACATTAAATATCCTACCTTGGTTTTAAAGCACTATATGCTGGCTAGTCTTCAGAGTCTACAATTCATGGACTTTGAGCTAAAAACTGTGCACAATTAAGCATAATATGTCTTTCTAATGGAAGTCTTTATACGGCTGGAGTTTCAAAATCTAAACTCTTGACAGTGTGGACAGTGTCTAACAGACAGGGAGTGTCTTTCCTCTTTCCTAGTGATTGCATTTCCTTCAGAGAACCATTTCCCCTTTTGTCTAATTTATTTGACTCAGCCATACTTCCCAATGTGTTGTTTCTAGAGGAAGATTAATTTGAAAGGAAACATGAAGTGTCTACTGTTGGCAATCATTAGGTAGCACAGACCTCCAAACCACAATCTTTTAAGTACAAAATATGGAGAGAAATTGCAAGGTCAACTAGACCTCTTGAAAGGATAGAGCAAGTATAACCAATATTTTTTGTTAAAAAGAACTGCATCACATGTTACTTCCCTCATTCTATCCAAAAAGTCTCAAACTAGCCTATTTATAAAACTGAGTCTTGTTTAACTGTCTATTTCTTTGTTTTTAACCAGCTCTAACTTAGATACAGTTGTCTCAGTGACCCCCCTCCCCGCTGTCATCCAGATCATGTCATTCACTATGCAATGTCACTGGCAGCCTCATGTCTGCCAGTGGTACCAACACAGATGACGTAGGGAAAGGTATTATCTTCTTTCCATGTCACAGGCAAAAGAGAAATAAATGTGAGTTCCAGGGATGCAATCAGTGATTTAAAAAATATTAAAACTGCAGAAGATAAGATTTACCTAGTTGGACAGGTCATTTAAGTATGATGAAAATAATTCAATTATTGGCTCCATACTGGTTGGTTCAATAATAAAAGTTCCTAACTCTCAGGGCCTAGCCTTCATGTTATCTATGTGCATGAAGAAGTCATTAAATATGGACTAAACTGGCCTTACCCTCTGCACAAAATCATGTAGAACCTATTTATTCTGCTTGGAAAGCCATTTAAAATGAAGCTTTCCTCAAAACTTCAACCATTGCCTGTCCTTACAATCACTTCTTTAATGAAAGCACATCCTCTAAAGAGAACAGATTAAAGTATAAATGTTCCTAGTTATTTTAAGAAATTAGCCCATTACACACCTTCTCAGCATGTGCAAACAGGTTAAATTTCCCAGATTTGGTAGCTGTTACCTCAATAAGGAGGGAAAAAAGAGTCTGAAAGAATGAGATTCGGCCACATTTTGAGGAGAGGGGAAAGTGCATGAGTGTGACCAAGGCCAAAGTTTAATGAAGTTACCAGAAGCCTTAGCAGTCATAGGAGCAGTACGTGGACCCTGAGTCAGAGACAGACTTCACACAAACCCTACCTTTCCTTCTAACCAACTGTTCTGCTACAGAAGAGGGCCAGATCTGTCCTGCATCCGGATCATAGGAGCTACCCAGGGCAGAGGCAAAGCATTGCTATTGTTACCCGAATGCTGCTTCAGTCTAGAAAGCACAGCACAGATAATGTAAGACAGCATGGCAGGGAAAGCAAAACTGCCAGGTAAAGAAAAGTGAGTCCACCCTCCCTAATACAGGACATTTAAGTAAAGGTGATAGGAAAAAGAAGACAGGCAAAATGCCTGTGGTATAAGAGGCTAAAGCACTACCACAAGGTGCTATAATAGATACTTCACTATATAGGATAATCCTGTTTTGCTTACTGAAAAACTAGTAAGCAATTTCAGGAATATGGTAATGACTATGAGTTTCTAGAGTGAAATAAAGACAAATAAATAACACCAGGTGGAAGTAACTATTGGGAAGTAAGTCCACACGTTGGCAAAAGGGGGAGAGATCTATGTCAAAGCAGGTAGCATTATGTTCCCTTCAAAAATGACAACAGTAGCTAACACATTTGTGGTAACATCATGGACACAAATTCACTGAGTCTCAAATGACCCTATCAGGTAGGTTCTAGTACCATCACCAACCCATCTGTGGAACGAGGAAGCGACCTGCCTAATGTCACCTGTGAACTGAGCGATGCTGCCCCAAGAAACAGGGAGAGGAAGGTATTGCAGAGGAAAGTGAGTGAGTTACCCAAAGCACACGGACACGCAGCATACCACGATGGTGGGCAGATAGTGAGATAAGAACCTTCTTTACCAGTCCCAATATTTTATTTTTTCTGTTTTCATCACAGATTGAAAATCACTGAAGTAAAAAGATATGAAATTGTTCCACTGAAAATAACAATGTTATCTGACATAAGTGATCATTTTCTATCATAGTGGCATTTACCGACAATCCCAGGCTGTGGCCTCCTGACGGAATGCCACCAGTAGTGTCACTGTAACTATGGAGGACCACACTCATAATGGGGAGTCCTAGAATAAGGCTTTAGCTCATGAGAACCCAAGATCTAAATGAAAGGTAAATTTAATTGTGGAAATAGCCAATGTTCAAGGTGCCTAGAGATGACAGAACACTCAATTTTTATCACCCCAGTTAAGTTCCTCCTCCAGTCTCCCCAAAATGCAGTGAGTCACCTGCCTGGGATGCAGGATTTGTACCTCACACTCTGTCAGGAGAGAAGCTGGCTATGAGAATGCATGGATTTTCCAAGCACCACATGAGGTTAGCAGAGTAACGCCGAGCAGCGAGGAGGGGCAGAAATGCAGTTCTGAAGAGCCATACCTAGCTCCTTCTGTATGTTGTCAGGGACTCCTGTAATAGTCTTTCTCCTTTTGACTTTCTTCGGTCGTCTTACCAGAGTGTCTGTGTAAATTAGAGACCGCCGAAGGCTGGCCTGGCGATCGAAATTCTCCCCTAATGTAGAGTAGTAGAACAAGCAAAGCAATGTTATTTTCAAGCAAGCTGACACCATGCACTTTATTCCAGAAGCTTGTTGTAATATGATAAGAGGTATTAATAATGATGTTAGCCAGTCACATGATGATGAATGCTGAAGGGCGTAAAAGGAAGGAATGCACATTATCATCAGAAGGCAGCTCTCCAATTTCGGTGTGCGTCCTTCCAAAGGACGTACCTCAATCTCATTTTCTAACATGCCAGAAGAACAAATGGAAATTTGTTATTAACACTCTGGTAGAGCGGTTCTTTTATTTAAAAAATGCAGAACTTTGGAAGTGTTTCGCATAGGTCTGTACTTACAGAGATCACTCTTGACATCGCCACGTCTATGGTGATGGCAACAAGTACGTTTTGTTCGCCTGGTCACCCCACAGGGACAGATCTCATATCTGCTCTTGTGATGAAACAAATAATTTCATCAAGATCCAGAGCTTTTTCTTCAACCAAGAAGGCCACTAATTTGCATAGACTGTGGGAATTGTTATAGTGTGAGATCCAACCACACTGAAAAAGGAAAAGCCTTCTACTGACAAAGTGCTTTGGTCACAATGAGAACCCGTAGCACTGCTGTTTATCAAAGCTCAACTGCTTCTGTCACATGACCACCGTTTAACGTTAATCTGAACTCAGTCATTTCAAATGATGTTGCACTCAAACCCCAGAGGCCACACCCACGGGACTTCTTTTCTTTCCTTGAGTGTAAGTCTGTGCAAGTAACACACCATGGGGAACCATAAAATAATAAAGCTTGTAGTGGTATTCGTTACTGATTGGTCTGGCTTAAATTATTCACTAGTTTGCTTAAGGAAGTTTTATAGCGTTGACTGTTTTCCGTGGTAATTCTCCCCCAAAGGAGAATAACGTGTACAAATACAGACAAATACATATTTCTATCATTCCTATGCACAAGGTAAGTATAAAATAGTCACTCTTTTAGCAATATTGACACACATTCGTAATGCTCTGTTGTGGACAATGTAGTACACTGTGAACCTTATCCACCTAACTAAAACAGGAAATAAAAGATCTGAGTGATTCAGACACATTTCTCCTATGAGGAACAGACTTAAATAAATGCTTGCAACCCTGCAAATTCTTGCAACTTTGTCTCAAATGGAGAATAACAGAAATACTTGAGAGAAGAGCCTGACACACCAAAGGTACTAGTGCTGTGATAAATGGGTCACTTATGTGCAATAGCGTACAGGAGGCTTAAAGGGGGCAAGCAGGACTTCGCTGGTTCATCAGTTTCCTACAGCAGCAGCAAAAAACAAAACAAAACAAAACAAAGCAAAAACAAAACAAACAAACAAAAAAACATTCCCTGTCAAGATATTGAGAATGGACAACACATTAGCAGAAAGTTGCATTTAGTCTCCAGTTTTGCTTGCATAACAAAACCAAAAAATAAATCCACTCAAGTTTCAAGCAAATGAAAAAACAAACCATATGAGGATGAACATCTACAACATTTGCCGTTAAAAGCATTAAACTCTCCATTTTGCATCCTATCTCAGCTAGGCATGGTGGCGTATACCTGTAATCCTAGCACTTGGGAGGCTGAAACAGGAGGGTCATTGCAAGCTACAGGTTAGCCTAGACTACATAGTGAGTTCAAGACCAGCCTGAACTACATAGCAAGACCCTGTCTCAAAAAACAAACAAACAAATAAAAGAAACAAAAAGACTACTTCAATTGCTGGATTATATGTTTTTTGAGGGTAAAGACAATGAGTTGTGTTCCTTAGGATTCCCAATGACACTCACCTAATACCTTGTACAAAGTAGTTACTCAGTAAACATCTGTTGAACTGAATCGGTCTTTCACGGAAAAATGGCACTAGCTAGTCATGGTTACCACTTAGAAATAAGGAAGTTCAAACACTAGCTGGTTGGTAAAATTGTCTGTGTTTAACCACTCTGCTCACCTTCCAAGTGGGAGAGCTGTTAGCCCATATGACAGGTTATAGAATATATTCATATGTACTTTTTATTTTAAACATGTTTTCTCCTTAACTTTTAGAACATGTCAAGTCCTCGTGTTTAGTCCTTACAACTAAAGGGATTAAATTTATTTTCTAGCCAATAGCTCATTGCAGTGATGTTCTTGCCTCTAGGCTCAGTGGGTTTCACTCTGCATTTGAAACCATATATTTATGGGCAATTCTTTCTCCCTGATAAAGTTTATTAATAATAAGACCAGATGGTGAAGCCATCGAGTACATGACAATTTCCTGCTAGAAGCTACATTTTTTATCTCAAAAATCTACTACAGCTTTCAAAATACATAATTTAAAGAATTGGAAACTGTATAACCTGTATCAGTTCAACTGTCAAAACAGAAAATTTTTCATTTTATTGCTTCTTTACACCAGATTAGAAAAACTAATCATTTAAGAAATATGTGTGAACACGCAGATTCATACAATAGAGTAATACATGTGCTATTAGGTATATTTAATTTTGACATTTCTGTCAAATGTCAATCACTTAATTAAAAGTAAATTTCGTTTTGACATAACTCATTTGTTCATTTCTTTATTGCCCGTTACCTCCCCTGGGTGATATGTAAATACTATGCAATTCATGTCCATTTAGTCACCAAACTGGAGAGAATTAAAACTCAAAGATATGATGCTGTCTTCTATTGTTCTTCTTTTAATTTTTAATTTCTACTTTCCACTGTGATGATGTACTCACTGTAAATGGTTCTGTACTCCTGAAATGCTACTCTATTTTAAATCTCCCAATCACAAGATAATGTGCTTCACCACAATTCCATTAAACATTGTCATATTTCATAGGACAATATTCTTATCTCATAGTGTTTTTTTTTTTTTTTGCGGCACCAGGGATCAAACTCACAGCCTCGCACCTGCCAGGCAGGCACTTAAGCTGCTGAGCCAAACTCCCGGCCCTGGTTTTTTGAGGCAGGGTCGCACTATGTAGCTCAGGTCAGCCTTGTGCTCACATGGTAGCCCAAGCTGGCCTCGAACTCACAATGCTCCACCTACCTCAGCCTCTTGAGTGCTGGGATTAAAGGCATGCGCCACCACACCCGGCTCTTCATACTATTATTTCTAGGGCATTTAATCATATATAACGTAATTATACTTCTGCTGCATTTAGTCAATCAAATAATGTAATTTATTATCTTATAGAAAATATATACCTGTGTATTTCATCAAGCAATAAATGCTATACTACATATTGAAACATATTTACTTATAAAAATAATCTTTAAAAAACGTATAAGCTAGGTGAAGGAAAAACACATTCATGAAAAACAACCATGTTATTTACAAAGACAATGGATTAAAATGTCACATTATTTCTTCAAGGTCTAAGTAAAATAAATGTAAATGAAATAGAAAAAAGTCATATGCTTATTTATTAACTTTACACATAATTCAAATAGTTCTGGACATAATTTCCAAATATCCTGTTAAGGTTTTTGAAAAATTTTCATGATAATCATTAGCCCTTATCAGCCACAATGGCCTGGCAGAAAACTTTCTATACAGCAGGAGCCTCAAGAGATAGCAAAGATGATATGGTGTTTCTTTCTTTTTTTTTTTTTTGCAGCACTGGGAATTGAACTTACAACCTTGCACCTGTCAGATAGGCACTTAAGTCACTGAGCCAAACTCCCAGGCCTTGTTTTTAGAGGCAGGGTCGCACTGTGTAGCTCAGGCTGGCCTTGCGCTCGCATTGTAGCCCAAGCGGGCCTTGAACTCACAACGCTCCTCCTCCCTCAGCCTCCTGAGTGCTGCGATTAAAGGCGTGAGCCACCACGCCCCGCTGGTGTTTCATTTCAATTGCTAATGAAAATCATCCTTTTTGATCACTCAATTTGACTGATTACCAATGATGACTACTGGTCATCTCTTTATACAGAACACACAATCAAATGGTTCAAACTATTAACTCATTTGTTTGGTTGCCTGTTTGTTTGGTACTGGGGATTGACAGCTGGGGCCTTGCATATGATAAGCATATTCCAGCCTCTATTATTCTCGTCTACCTTACCCAACCCTTATGAACTCTTTGCACACCTGCATTCCCTGTCGTACTTTCCCCAAACCACTGGCCAATTTCTCTATGTAGGCTAAAGCCAAAAATGTGATAAAATAGGAAAATTTGCAGTATCTTTTTAATAGTTTGTTTGTTTTTTTTTGAGACAGAGCTTTACTCTGTAGTCCAGGCTGGCCTTGAACTCACTATGTAGCCTAGGCTGGCCTCAAACTCGTGGCAATCCTCCTGCCTCAGCTTCCTTAGTGTTGGGATTACAGGCATGCACCACCAAGCTAGGCAATAGCTCTTCTGAGTCTGTAAACAACCAGCTCTGAGCTTTACATACCTTGGTGTTTGTCACCTTAATTGTCACAAATGATTAAAGGCTGAGTAAAAAGTTCCATAATTTCAAATTTGATTCAAATACATTCCAACCTAGTATAACATGTTCTGAAATTGTTTATTCTGTGTAGGATAAATTTTTATTCAAAGGCTGTGGAACTCAAATGATGGAAATCAAAATATAAAATGACCACCCTATTAAGATTTTTAAAAATATTTTTATAGTCATTCATCCTCTTGATATTTTTATTTCAGAAGAACTTTTCCCTTTTTCTACTTGAGAAGACAAGAAGGTAGGAAAATCTGTCAGAAACGTAACAAAATAATTATTTCTTCACTTCTATAAATATCACTTCAAGCAACCCTTTTGAAGGGAATGTATAGTTTTTTCTTACCCCAGGTCACATTTAGAAAATGTCCCTGTATAACCAAAATCATATTAAAAAGTAATTCCGTTAAAAAAAAAAAAAAGCCATGCTTTAAATGAATGTTTGAATCATCAAGTTCCTTGACACCAATCTTTGGTGACAACAGGCGTCTGACCGAGCAAGCAACAGTGCATCCATACGTGCAGCTTTGGAATTCCCTTCATTAAACACAGAGTGGAAGCAGGAGCAGAGCTATTCCCTTGGATGTAGAAATGCAACACTAACAGCATGCATGTAACACACCGAAAGCCGCAGCCATTCCCCCGAGGCGCAGAGCATACCGGTTATGTTAATAGGCACCACATCGGCCTGGACCGTTTGGGCTTGCTGTCGCATCTTCTCTTCTGGTGTTGGCAGGGGCAGTGACTTGGTCCAGTTTGTCTGAGTGTTAAGGTCTGAAAAGTCACTTGAGGTTGGAGTTTTGGGTCTCCTGACACCGATAAGTTTTTCGTCCTCTGATGAAGAAATAGAACACTACAAAGGAAAAAGAAATCACCATGTGTAAATTAGCTGGCAGGAGCATTTAAAACTGTTTTATTTTTACAAATTAGACTGTTTTCAAGAAAGCCAAAGAATCGATCACATTTAAGAAGACAAGTAATGGTTGGTGAGAAAACTGCTTACTCTCTTGAGTATGACCTATAATACACATGACTCCTCCAGGTCTTGGTCTATAAATTGTGAGGATTGCAGAAGGTCTTGCTGACCCACGAAATTTTTTACATTCTTCCAGTTTTTCCTATTTTTGCTATGGTCAGAAAGTTTACAGATTCAGTCTAACATTAGACAGCTAGAAAAACATAGCTGCGGTCATCAGTTTCCATTTTTATTAAAATTTAGTTTTCCTCAAAGTAATTTCTAGCCTCAATCTTATTTTCTTTAGGCTCTGACCTCAAGGACCATTTCAAAAATGGGTAAGCTATTGTTGTTTAACTATTTGTGCTCTACTGAAATTACCTATATAGAAGAGAATTCAGAGCAAAATTGTTAAATTATAAGAAGCTGATGAAAGCTATGTTCTGGGCATTATCAGAATTTCATGAAAACATTTCTAGCAGTGCCTGTTTCAACACAGATTAATACCCTAACTGAACAGTCCTTCTTTCAGACCTTTCTCCCTATAACACCTTAAAAACCATAAGCACTAAAACTGTGTAGGCAAGCATTTTATGAGGGACTTTACCATGGCTCCATGGTAGCTGATTCTGTGACAAGGAAATGCCAAGAACTCAAAATGAATGCAACATGTTTAAGAACAACCAAAAAGGAGCCAGGCATGGTGGCGCACGCCTTTAATCCCAGTGCTGAGGTAGGAGGAGCGTTGTGAGTTCCAGGCCAGCTTGGGCTACAACACCAGCGCAAAGCCAGCCTGAACTACATAGCGTGACCCTGTCTCAAAAAACTAGGGCTGGGAGTTTGGCTCAGCGGCTTAAGTGTCTGCCTGGCAGGTGCGAGGTTGTGAGTTTGATCCCCTGTGCCACACACACACAAAAAAAGAACAACCAAAAAGGGTTAATGGGTTTTGCTGGGGAAATAATAGCTTATGACCTACAATAAATGTGTAAGAACTGCTCTTCAAGTCTAAAGCATTAAAACTGAACTGCCACTCATGAAAGTAAGGCGTTTAAGAATTTCACTGAAGAATACAGTCAGTAAATCCTTTCAAAGGGAGCCTCGGTATAACCAGCAACCAGATCTGTGCAACCCCCTACTCGCTGGTCAACCCCAAATAAGTGTAACTGCTATTGAGATTTCTAACACCATAGCTTCATTTTGCCTGCATTTGAACTTGCTATTTGAACTTGCTATGAAGGAAATCAGACTATCTGTTCTCTTTGACTTACTTATGCTTGTGAGGATTTATCTATCTTTAAAAGACATACAGTGGTAACTTGGTTCATAAACACTTTTGTTTGCAAACAATACCATTGGGTACAATTTTGCTTTTGTTTGCAAACTGTATTGGGTGACAACAGCGACCAAGACCATCCTTTCAAAGATTGTAGAACAAATCTTTGAATCAAAGTTGGTGAACCAAAGTACCACTGTAGTTTGAGGCCTTTCTGGGTCTAAGGCAAGCTACTAAGAGGGCACATAGGAAAAATGTACAGAAATGAATCTGTTGTTGAGCTCAAACACAAAAACGCTGGAACACTGTTGATTGGTACTGAATTTGTCTTGCTGGAAAATATTAGTATTTAATTTCACAATTGCTCCGCAAATCTCAAAAAGAGCTCCGCAAATCTCAAAACAAAAACAAAACAAAACCTATCCAGACTAAGAATCCAAAGACCTTCATCAGCTGCAAAACCTTGATGTTTGTTTTACTGTAAAATTGGGGCTACCCCGCCCACTTTCTGTACCCACGAAAGTACTGTTAGGACTTAGTGGCAGTGGGGTATGAAAGTGGTAGTCATATAAATATAAATATAAATATAAATATATAAGCATATGAATATACTTATAATAAAATAAATAAACATAAATCTAGCTTTCTCACCTAGGGGACATCTGAAATAATGCTTGTTACGAAATGGGCAAATATACTTGATTTACAAATGGAGCATATGTTACGGACATCTTATTATAACTAAATTCCACTCTGTTCATTCATAGCTGATCTGATTCTGGATAACTGGTTACAACTCACACAGATCCTTGCAAGGCAATCAAAGGGATTTCTGAAGCAGCAGTAGCTAAGCCATACTGATGTAAATTAATTAAATCCAGCTTCTCTGCAGCTACGATACCACTGTTAAATTTGATTCATAATACATATTCTCTATTCATAAGGTACACACACAAATTGAAATTAATTTTATTTAAAAATTTCATAGCAAGTTGTATAGGAGTCATCTTTCTGAGGGTGAATCTTAATCTAATAAATTAGAAGATTATTCTCTTTTTCTGAGATACACATAGAAATAATTTTTCGAGCAATCTTGAAATATAGCATAAAAATTGAAGGCAGCAAGAAGCGAATCCTAAAGAGAAAGGCTTAAAACAGGAAAAGGGAAGCTCCGGGCTGACCCAGAACAGAGCAGTGACTCCTGCAGTGAGGGCTCCTTTTCCTGGTGATGTCGTCGTTGCCAAGAGCACCACGGGAAGCCCTGCTCTAGGTCTCAAAAGCACTGTGACGGTGCTCCTGGCCCCACTGACCTACTTTTCTTTTAGTTGGCTGATAATGTAGAATCGATAACTTTCACAATGAAACAGCGTTCCCTTGTAGTCCTGGCTGCCATGGGACGAACACCAGGGATTGCTACTGTATGACAACAGACAAAGAAAATCCGTTTATAAAGAACATGCTTCTCTGGCAAGAAAATTCTGCCGCGAAGCGGCGCTCAGGGAGAGTTATATGCAGATATGACTGTTAACAGTACCACAGTCCACTACAGGAGAAGCCAGGGTGGAGGCTGTTCAGCACAACACAGCTCCCATTCCTCCTGCCACAGGAGAACCTGCCGCATCTCAATGGCCGATGCATCAGGACTCCTGACGCCCAAAGTTTGCGTGTTCTGTGCTTTGGATCTCGAGTGACCTCCAGTGGTGTGTGTGTTGGAGGCTTGCTCCCCTACTAGGTGGAGCCCTTAGAGGAAAGGGCCTGGTAGGATGTTTCTAGGTGACAGTAGAGGAGAGTTGCCCTAAAAGGGGAGAATGGGATTCTGTCCCCTTCCTTCTCTGTGTTGTGGGTGGTTTTGCAATAGCACTAACTCCCACCAAGATGTGTCGTCCCGCCACAGGCCCAATAAACATGGAGCCAAAAGACCGGGGACTGAAACCCCACAAATGTGATCCAAAATAAATCTTTTCTCTTTATATGTTGATTATTCCTGATATTGGTTATACAGACAGAAAGCTGACTAACACAATTCGAGCACACTTGGGGTTCCTGCAGTAGCTTCTTCACTAGTCTGCACGCTTCTGCCAGGCCGGCGACAGCCCCCTCGCCCCTCCCTCCCAGCAGTCTATTCTCAACACAGCACAAAGAGAACTTTTACAATGCAAGTCAGGTTATGTTGCTTCTCCCGCCGCCGCTGCCTCTCAAGTCCCCACTCAGATCTGCAAGACACTACTTGATCCGCCAACTGGTCTGCTGTTCTCTCTCCAGCCATAGCTCCTGTCTTCCCTCTCCAACCACATCATCCTCCAGGCTGTCCCTGATACATTCAGTGTTTGCGTCTGCCTTGAGGCCATGGCGCTTGCTGTCCCCGCCTCCCTTCAGACAACTGCCCAGGCATGCACTCTTTATCTGGGGAATTTACTCACTGGTCCTTTTAATCTGGAGACAAACAAGGAAGAACTCATTTCGGCTTCC